>JAPYYV010005122.1:0-31243 GCA_030522625.1 Copidosoma aretas | reverse complement strand
TTTTTGGCTATATTTGAGGTTATGTAGCATCGCGATATTTTTTTTTCACAAAAAACTACAAATGGTATCTTAAAGTAGAGGTCTTGCCCTTTCAAATGCTGTTGAGTTTGCTCGAATAGCTTATTTCTTCTTTAAGATACTTTATTTTTTAATTAGGTGATGTGAGTGATGAGCAGGGAGAGAGATTTCACCAGGGCTTAAAATTAAAAAATTAAGTATCTTAAAAAAGAAATAAGGTATTCGAGCAAACTCAACGGCATTTAAAGGGCAAGATCTCTACTTTAAGATACCATTTGCAGTTTTTTGTGAAAAAAAAAATATCGCGATGCTACATAATCTCAAATATAGCCTAAAATCGCCATTTTTGCACTTATAGGTTAGGATATCTGAAAACCCTGACGTGATAGAGACCCTGACGTGATAGAGCAATTCTAAGGTCGGTTTCGTTTTCAGCGACCCAAAATCCATCGGAAATAACTAGTCTCATCTAATGAGCATTTGTCACGTCAGGTTGTGTTATTGATCAATTAGCAACAACATTTGCTGAGACAGATCACTTATTATAACTTAGAACTTCGTACGACTCAGATCATAGTTACTTATGTTCTTCTGATCAGATTTCTATACTTATTGTCATGGCTTACGGATGATTATATTAATATTAAGGTGTGCTATTATATAAACATTGACTAATCATCAGTTTGCCCTGCTTTTTTCCACATTAAATATTTAGATAATAAAGTAGATGAGGAAATTTAATAACATTGCAAACATGAATATTAAATAATCCTTACGATACAATTGATTTAATGTTGCAAGAAACATGACAGCCCTGTTATTAGCTATTACAATAGCTGCTTTAAAAGACACCTTGTATTTTTTACATTATGTGATACACCATGTATAATTTTGACTTAACCAGCAATATAGGAAAGTCTTTTAAACTGCCCTAATTTCCTTTAATAGAATTCCGGTGATCTCGCAGTCAGTGTCAATTTCTATTATAATCATAATCTCAAAACATATAGAAGTGAGTAATCTAAGTGAAATTAAATTATAAAATCCTATCGATGAACTTAGAATTAAGTTAAGTGAGTGAGAGGTGAGTAAGAGGTGATGAGGAGGTTAAGGGGAGCTGGGTGGGAGCTAAGGGAGGGGTGGAGGAGGAGCTGTCGGGAATCGAGGGGGACCTAAAAAAGGGGGAGCCAGACCAAAAAAAAATTAGGTTTAAAATCACCTATAAATTAACGAATAAATACGGGATTTGAGGGGGTGGTGAGGGGGAGCAGGGGTGAGCTTAAGGAAAGCGGGGGAAGCAGGGGGGGGAGCTGCTACTAAGTTTTGTTTATACAACTATATATTGTAGAAGGATATTTTTATGTGTATATAAACATTATTATATTTATAAAGGAAACAATACATTATTTTTCAAGTACAAAAATAATTTATTCCTAAAATTGAGGTCTACGATAGAGTAAAACAGTATATTGATGCATGATATGTAGGTATCTATATAAATTTATCTTCCTATATCATATAATGATTTTGGTGGGGCTGGCAACACCCCCCCCCCTAAACCCCCCCACAACTACTCCACAGCCCCCCCACAAAATAAGGAAAAATTCTATATATTTCTCTGATATTTTTGACTGATCGGAAATTTCTAATAACCCCCACTACCCCCCACAGTCCCCCCTACTTGATTTTAAATGCCTCCTCCTTCATCCCCCTACAGCTCCCCCACCCCTTCCCCCCCACAAAATAAGGTAAATATTGCTCTATTTCTCCTATATCTTTTATTAACTAAATTTCTAGTCCTCCCCCTCTTAAAGCTATGGCCAAAGTATGAAAATAAAGAATATTTTTTAATTAAAATTTTTTATTAACATAAGAACTGCTCTCATTTAATAACCAGTTCATGAGATAATAAACTTTTATGAATACTATGGAGAACTTTCATTAGAAAATTATCATCATCATTATTATCAGATTTGTCTAGAACAATATTGGAGAATGTCGGAGTCGACTCACAAGTATTATGTGTAAACAAAATTTTAATAATATAAAATCAACATATATAGTTATAGACATTTTTGATATCTTGTATACGAGTATAATCACATACTTATATAACTAAGACTATAATTTGATATTATGATAACAGTTTTAGAAAAAAAAGAAGAAAAATGTAAAAAATTACTGTTCATAAATAGTCAAATAAAAAAATATTTCAAAAGACAATTTTTATTTTTGTAATTATTTTGTATAAAATATTTGAACCATCCAAGAAAGATATTATTATAGTAGTTTATTTAAATCTATTGATGTATTTAACTTTTGCATTAGGTACAAAATTGAGAAAAAGAAAATAAGAAGTAAAATTAGTGACTTGTATCTGGATAGGGGGGTTGGTGCGTGGAGCGCGCAGGGGAGCAAAGTCCCACTAGTGTATGTATATATATATATATATATGTTTATACATATATAATACGTACATACCTATGATATAACTTATATTTCAGTATTTTTTCGAGAGATTGTGACTAGATTTGAAAAAATATAGTTATTAAAGGTGCCATTTAGTGCAGATAAAGTCGTATATAACGTATTTAAGAAGCGCTATTTGTAAAAGATGTAGTGATTAGGACAATAAGAATAGCAAAAAACAGATATGGAAGCTTTGTGCCAATAAATCAGCTGCAGTTTGTATTTCAATTTCATCTATTTATAAAAAATGATTTATTGAGGAAGTGGAATGATTCGATACATATCGGTGTTCTAGCATATATTAATTTATAAAATCTAAACGATAAGCACATTTTCTACAAAATAACGAGTTAAGATAGAATTAAATTGTATTAGTCTGTCAGTGTACAATTATGTATGTATATAAATAGCCATATCTTATGATTACCTGGACTGATTAAGATTGAACTTAACTTGTTTATTTTGTTACAATATATTATCTCTACTTAAAGAAAAAACTTTAGATTCGCTCGATAATTCTTTTTTCTTCTAATCTTATCAATTTAAAAAAATCGATGAATTGAGAAAGTTTACTTATTCACTATTTATAGAAAAAGTTTATTTATTTGCAATATATCGGTATTTTAGCATATTTGAGGCTACAAAATATGAAAGATTGAAATTTCTTTTACAAAATAACAAAAACAAAAAGAAACAAAATTTGCGCGTGTGTGTGCGGTTGTACATTTGCGTATGTATTTAAATAGCCACATTTTGTGATTACGTTGATTGATTTTGATCAAACTAGGCACTTTGTTTCTTTGTTTGCTTCCTCTTACAGACAGCTTTGGTATAGACGGAAAATCACATGCTGAGATACCATGTCAAAAATACGTATTATTAAGATTAGAATCAAAATACACTATTTTTAAAGATTACCCGTTTGTGTGTATGTATGTCTGTTTGTACGTGTGTATATGTGAGTGTGCATGTGTGTGTGTGGGTGTGTGTATGTGTGTGCGTAATCAGTTGTATCGCAGGATTTCCTCGACCGATTTTTATCCAGTAAAGCTTTTTTTTTTTTTTGTATTCCTATCACCACTACAAAAGAAAATGTGCGTTGAAATATACATCTTTTTTGCCCATAGAGGAAGCTTTGTACCGGTATTACTTCCTTATAGAAGAAGCTTTGTACAGGTAAAAAAATTTTTTTTCTAGAAATACGTTAGAAATGTTTTTCATAGCGTCTCAAATAAGAATATATAATTTTAGGAAAAAGTCTGTCTGCCTGTGTGTGTGTATGTGTGTGTATGTGTATATGTGTGGTTGATCAGTCATGTCTCAGGATCCAAAGGGTAGATTTAAATGATTCTAGGCTTAAAAATTTTCTTAACGTCCTTATGGCAGCTCGGAAAAAAATTTAAGTTTTATACCTTTTATACTTACTAAGGTAGTTAAAATGATTTTTGACAGTAAAAAGACTGGTTTCTCGCCTTAATAAGAGTCGAAAACTTGTTATGCGAAGTTTACAATATTATTAATCAATAGTATATAAAAATACTTAATTTTTTATTTTTAAGGGTCTTTATAAGTTATTTTGTTAAGGTGTTATTCAGAAAATAGTAAAATTTTCATGAAAAAAAAATTATATCTCCAAAAATAATTAACACATTCTAGAGATTAAGGGCTAAAAATTATATTTCCTATATACTTTTATTATTTTAGAAAAAAATATGTGTTTTACACTTTACTAAGTTTGTTATAACGATTTTCATGGTCAAGAAACTGGTTTTTTTACTTCTTTGAGGGTAAAAAAAAATTTAATTTAAATTTCTAAATGTTTACATACGATAGAGTGTCTGTTTTCCATTTTGAATCATTTGATAAAGTATTTCGTATAGTTTTCGTTAAAGACGCACTGCAATGCTTAAGAAAAATCACTTATATCTAAGAAATTTTTCGAGTGATTTCGATGGTTTAAGGCCGGAAATATTTGTTTTTATATCAATTCCAACAAAATGTAGGTTTCACACCATATTAAGGCTGTTATAACGATTTTTTATGCAATAAAAGCGGTTTCTTGCTACTTTCAGTGTGAAAAAATTCAAAATGGATAATTGTGTCTTATGAGCGTTAAAGCAGCTTTATTTTTAACTAAAAAAACCTTTTTTACAATATCAGTTTTTTTCTTATGAAAGAAAATCTACAATTTTTTATTTTGAATAAGTCATGCCTCAGGAACCCTCCTCTTGATTTTAATGATCTATGTCTTAAAATGTTTCTTTTTATATCTTTATATTGATCTGCAAAAGGATTTGACGTTTTATAACCCATTAGGGTTTTTAAAACAATATTTATGCTAAAAAACACGATTCTTGCTATTTTTGGAGCCAAAAAATTAAAATTCGATTTCTTCAATAGTTATATTCTATATATAACTTAATAGCTTTATAAATTTCGATAATATTGTAGCTACAACATAGTTACATAGCGTATATCAATTTCAATAATAAGTTATAATTATTTGTTTAAGTGTTTACAATTGAAAAAAGTGTTAACAATATTTTTTGTACTATTTAGGTAAAAGGTATAATCTTATTTGCGAAATAATTCCATATGATATAGCATAAATATAGCTTTAATTCAGATTTTAAATCATTATTATATTTTAATCAATTTTTTTTTTTAGTTAAATATTCCCAAAAGGATGTTTTTAAGGAAGATTTGTGCGAGGGAAGAGCCACGCCAGTGTACCTATCGCTTCGCTGGTCCACCTTATTCTGCCTTATCGATCCTTCCTAGCTAACTCTCTTCTCCCGCTACCACTTTATGGTGGGTACGAAAGAAGAGGGGGGGCGCATGGACATATTATAGCTATGCTATTGTTCATTCCACGTCCAGGGCCGTGACGTCAGCGCTCTCGACGATGCTGACTTCTGTAGCGGCTAGCTCTTCCCTGTGAGTATGCATGTTTGCTGTGATGTGTTATGTTACTTGCGTTGTCTGAGTCTTTCACACTCATTTTTTCACTTCCTAGGAGGGCCGATGCTCACTTTACATTTTATTATTTTTCGCCCCGCGCTCTCGTACTCCATTTCAGTGTATTTTATGTATAACATATCTTGTTCATGTTCTCGCTCTTTCCTTAGTACAATAATTATTTAAATATTTTTGAACTTTGTACTATTTTACACCTAATTTTATGGTGGCATACATTCTTCTAATCACTTTTTGTATCTTTTTTCCCTCCTTTTCTACAGTTTTTAACACTCTTTACTGCTATAATTATTATTGATACTACATTTCTATGATTAACATTTATGTCATCCATACATCTATTGTATCTTCCAAATATTTTACTTTACCTCACTTGTATGACATCATATGCTAATATATTTATCAAACAATTTTTTTGGTTTAATTATTTAATTTATTTATGCATCGCGATAACTTTTGATGAAGTTCCATCGCTCACTATTGCTTGCTCTTGCCGTCTCATTGCAGTTGGATGACTTGCTTGCACTTGGATGACGATTAGTTGTGGTGCTGTGGGTCTCGATGTATTCCTGTTTCTTGCTGTATTGTTCCTGCTTTCTCCACCTATGAACATTCTAGATAGGTTTACTATTACCGGGTCCCCCCGTTCTAAAATTCCAAATGACCCTGCTGCCGTGCCTAGCGCTATGTCCGCCACCATCCACGCGTACTCAGTTTAATCGGAAAATTCCTCTTTCAGTTTGCAGTGTTTTACTCACGCGTTGGATTATATCTGCCAATTTTGTTCCTGCTTTTGTTCCGTCATTGAGCCCGCGCTCCTGATTATCAAGTTTCTGTGAGCTATCCATTTTAATTATTGCATCTATTGATTCTAGTAGCTTACCTTATGCTACTTATCTTATCTTTTTTAAAATCCCTATTAAATTTAAGTTTGTATTTTTAAACTTGAATATTTTGTCCTCCTTCTGCCCCGGGTCCAGCCTTGTTGCAGATGTTTGGACTGTGCAGTCTCTTGTCAGATTTATTACCTCTGAGTTTGTAACTCTTAGTCTCATGTGCTCGGTATGTTTACACTGCACATGTACCTTTTCCTCTCCTGTGGTACTGAATGCATGCTGGTTCTTTGCATGAAGTCGTGTCCAATATGTGCCTTTTAGTTTGGCCAGTATTATTGGACATTCCTTTGGTTTTTTTACTGTTTCGCCTAATATAAGCCGTATCTTGCAAGAATAATCTTCATCTACCTCTTGTTTAGGTTCCATTTGTTCGCATATACGTATTTTTCCCAATTTCTTACATTGCTGTACCAATTATTGCTGTATTAGCGCAAATCTTTTTGCGCTCACACTGCTTACTGTATATTCGTAGGTTGGCTGCAAATATGCTACTACTTCCGTTCCTTTCAATCCCACTTGCTCCACTGGCAATGGTGATATCCTGAGGAGATCTAAATTTTCTTTTGCTACTAGTGGTATTTCTACGTCGTGAACAATTTTTCCGGCAAATGCTAAGGTAGCTATGTCTGCGACTTCCCAAATCTCCTCTTTCGTTGTTTTATGTTATTCTTCTGGAAACTTGAGGTCCGGTCTGAGTTGCTCTGCCAAAATTTTTGCTTCTGCCATAGCCCTTAATGCAGCCTTTAGTAGATGCGACACGCCTAGACTGGCTAAGTATATTATATCTGTTGCCGGTTCGAATCTCACCACAAGTTATTCGGCTAACTGGTTAAACTCCCTCCCCATTGCTAATACTCAATCGTATCCGCCTATCCATTCTGTAACTATTTTTAACCTCTCCTCTGTTATTTTTGCTACTTCGTCTTCAAACCTTTTTATGCTTTGAAGTTCTCGTTCATGGTCGCCAAACGTTGTAACTCCCACTTGTTATGCTAGGTGCTTAGTTGTTTCGGTTGTGTTAGTCCATTTTGACTCTACTAACTTTTGTATTTCCTTTTTTTCATCTTTTGCCTGTCCCTGAAGAACTTAAGCTGTTTCCATTCGACTGCCAATCTTCCGACCCACCACTGCTCTGTACGCCTCTTCCACTCTCTCTCGAACTTTTAGGGTTTTCTGTGTGGCCCGTTTTATTTGCATTGCACATTCATCTTACTTTCTTAACGTTACCCTGCATTTCCACCTTGCTTGCCTGCTTGCACTCAGAAACACGTTTAATTCCTCGAACAACTGATTCCAATCCACGTACTATATCATTTTACACGTTGACGCAACTAATTGTAGCGAACCCAAATTCTCTACTAATATTCCAGGATTTCTCTCAATCAACTCTACTTCTCCTGGATGGTTTGTTACTGGCATGGCCCCGGTCCTAAAACATAGACAAAGTACTTTCCTTTATTACTCCTGCTGTCCAACTGCCCCTGTATGTCTTTCCCGCCGTACGATTCGTGTGACGTCGTCCTATCCCACGCGAATTATTTACAATTAAAGAAACTCTTTACAAATTAAACCTCACTAGCTGACTGCCCTAAATTAATATTTACCTACATATGTGCTTCCGCGAAGAGTATGAGACTATTTCATCGAATGTAAATTTTAGATGCTCGCCTACCTGCCCCGCTTAAGCACAACTCTCCTTGCGGTCGATGCGCTATCCACGTTAGTATTAGTGTATATGTATTGAGTTATACCCCGAACGTAAAATAGTACAATATCCAAACACGATTTAAAAGAGTATAAAGGGAGGAGAAAAGAGAGAGAAAAAAACGACTAATTCCTAGCATTAGGTAGTGCAGGTGGCTCTCTCTTTATAGTACGTGCACATAGGCAATTATTCTTGTTCGATTATCCATACATTCTGTAAAACCCATCCTCGAAATACAGCTTTACACATACGCAATTTTCCCTATTACATCTTACTTTATATTTTACTAGTCACTAACTTTCATCTCCTTGAATTTTAAGAATCTATTTTACAGGTGTGTGCATACCGCTCGATGACTATAGTGGCTTGTCGTACCTGCGCGCGTATGTGCCTGTGGCACCCTTTAGGGATTTGGGGCGATTCCGGAATTTTGAAGTGCGCCCGGTCTGGTAGGGACGAGTTTGGAGATAGATAAGTTTTACTGCGGATGATGTTGAGGCTCAGTACCCAGTTTACAATTTTGAGCATTTTCCTATATGTCCCCTCCTTTGTGGCTTTCCGCCTTTTACCCCCTTCTCCTCTTCCAGCACAACAAGGTACAGGAAAAGGGGTGTTGTGGGGGTATTTTTGGGCTTTTTTATCTTTTTGGTGTCGTCGTTTCATCAGTATCATTTTTGATATTGCTTGTGACTCTCGGTCTCTTCGAGTAATTCTCCGATTCTCTCCAAACCTTTTGTGTTTTGGTGTCCGTTCGGTTGTTATTCAGTGCAAAATTTTCGAGGCTTAGTTTCAATAGTGCGTGGGAGACGAAGTTCACCACGCTCGACAGGAGCCGCTATGGTGTGCTTCTGGAGGCTACCCTGGGGGAGGGCCTTGCTTGCCGCTCGCCAAGGTGCCATCACGTAAGTCCTAATGTAATTGCTTTCTGCACTTACTTCTTGTCCTTCCTTATAATGCATACGTTTTGTATTATTTCCTTCTAGATTGAGGACCTGTTCGTATGTCGGCAGGTTCCTTCGATCGGGCGGCCGCTTGGTGTCCCGCTGGTGGTAGTTGAGGGTATCATCTTGCAGTTGTCTGTTCAGTACCAGACCCACGCGTGGCCACGGCTCGGTATATCAAATTTTTCTCTTGTCTTTACCTTTCATTTTGAATGTAAAAATGTGTTGTTTTTTTTGCAGTTGGGGTCCCGACTTATCGTGGACCTGAACGAGTTTTTCGGGGTTCTGCGGCACCAACGTCCGATTGGTTGGCCAACTAGGGCGTCTCCGCTCCCCGTGCGACGCTATCCCCATCGTGGGGGCGTCGACACCCTCGAGGTTTCTTGTCTGACGGGGGAGACCTTTATGGTCGTCTTCCATGATCGGAGCTCCCCTTGAGTCCCATTCGATGGGCAGGTGTTGAAGCGGCTCAGCCGAGTCCTCGAGGTTAGAAACAGCTACGCTGTGCCGATAGGGTGTACCTGCCACTGTAACATCCTTGGGTAGTGTTCAACCTAGACCTCGTTTGGAAAGACTGCCCCCTCGATTCTTGCCCCGTCCTGCAGGTAACTTATTTAGTTTTCTGTATACCTAACTTCTGTTATCTCTTCTCTAATTCTTTTTCTTTGTTCCAGGTTCAGAGACTGTCCAACGGTCTCTACGAGGTCGAAGATCGGCCCGTTGCTGTTGGACACGCGGAGCCGATCTCTACGTAAGAAGCGTGCTTGAAGCACCTCCTAAGCTTTCGGTTGGGAGACAGAGCAAAGGGAGACCATTGTGCTTACTCCCTGGGCCTTGGTCTTCACCCAGGAAGAGAAACAAAATAATGTGTGAAAAATAAAAAGGAAGATAAAATAAAAAAAAATTTAATGTAATAAATTAGTAATAAATAAAGATGACTATCAAAACCGATGCTCTTTGCTTTTTTTTTTACCCTACCTTCATACTTTTCTCTCGTTTACAATGGTTATTATATTATCGCCTTCTTGTACCCTTTGTTAATAACAATTATCCTCTTATTGTATTCATTAGACTTAAATAATAAAAATAAATTGTATTCATATAACAATTGCCCTCGCTTGTCGTATCTATTCAACTGAAAAAATGTATTTATATTACAATTACTTTTGCTTACTGAGTTTATTTAAATGATAAAAAAAATGCATTTATATCTTACAGAGTGCCGCGCGCGCTACTTATTTGCTTTTCGTGGTTCCATCTGCTGAGAAGATTTATGTATAAAATAGCCCTTTTTGCGATCATCCAGGAGCCGTGGAAAAATAGATAGCGTGTCGGTGTATTTGTGTGATGTATTTATGTCATTCTTTCCGCTTATCGTAGGGCACACGGCGATCTACCCTAGATTTTGGCTTACTTCTCGTGGCGCGTCCATGAGCCATGAGAGATTAGCGTAAGGCTTAGCTTTTTCTGTTTCTAAGACATCCTATATTATCTATTACCTTATTTGATAATACTTTGTTAGTCATCCTTTTACCGTCGGTGTTTTTAGGTGGAGATTTTATTACGCAAGCTTTCTTTATTTTGTCTACGTGGGAAATCTTACTTCGTCCCCTCCTTGCAGTTTTACGTTTTTCTTCCCGTAATCAATGCCCGTTATTTCATAAGGGCCCTTATATTGATTGTCATATTTACCTTTTGATGGTTCCTGTCATTTATTTACCATTTCTCCTACCAAAAAGTACTTTGTATTTATCTCTCTATCGTAGTAGTACTTCGATCGATAGTTTGCTTGTACTTGATTTATTGCAGCTGTGGTTCTTATTTGCGTTAGCGTTGTCACTAGCTCTATTATATATTCTTCCGACGTTTGGGTTTCAGATTGTGGTTTAAAGCTAGACAGTGTTCTTGCTCTTTGGCCGAATACGAGCTCGTGCGGCAAATATCCCGTACTCTCATGCTCCGTCGTGTTGTATGAGTGCATATACATATGTAGGTGTCTATCCCAATGATCATTATGCTTTACCTACGATTTTATTTATTCCGTAAGTGTATGATGCAATCTTTCGATGGCACCGTTCGTTTGGGGAGGGGGGGGGGGGGGTATGTTGTGCTGCCTATTTTATCAATTTTAAATAGTTTCACCAGCTCCTCCATGCTGTTATTCATGAAGTGTGCCCCGGTCCGACAGTAGGTGCTCCGGTGGCCCGAAATATGCTATAAATTTCTCCGTTATGGCTCTTACGGTTTCGTCAGCTATTGCTCTCTTCATGGGTGCAAGAACGATGAATTTTAAGAGCGAGTCATGCATGGTTAGAATATGTGTGTACTGATCGGCTGAGATTTTATTAAGTGGTCTGTAAAAGTCTATAGAGATTTTTTGAATGGCCTGCTTGGCGTGTCTGAGGCTTGCTTTGTTTTAACTCGGACAAGTTTTTTGGACTGACAAGATGAGCATCACAAGACAATTTGTCTTACGTCCAGGCGCATGTTTCTCCAAAAGAAGTCTTTTGCAATCCTATTATAAGTTTTATTTACTCCCCGGTGTACTGCTACTGCCGTTTCCTGGTATTCCCTGATGATTTTAAACCTTTGGTCAGTTGGCGGGATCACAAGCGTATTTGTAAAGAGTACTGCTACTTATTTATTAGCTTTAAATACTTTCTTAAAGGTATTGATAAAGTACCCCCATTGGGTTAGATTAAGAATTGCTAGATCTCTAACAATTCCAATCTTTTTTACGCCAGTTGCCCCCATTATTTCTTTAAGTGCTTTGATACACTTTTTAATGCTAGATTTTCATGCTGTTTCCTCAAAATTTTCGTTCACGTACATGTGTATGTGACCATTACTTTCCTTGCTTTTATCATCTTAGCCTCCCAAATGTTTCTCTCTTTGCTGTTCATACGCGTCGGATTTATATATCGCCTTTTGTGCAGGGCGTCTATCGCCTCTGTCTTCGATACCGTCAAGAAAGCTATGTTCTCTAGGTACTTAAACTGGTGCCCCTTGACTTCATTCAGTTTTTGTAGTGTAGGTGAGTCTTTTCCTTCTTTTTGTGCCCATGGTGGGATTTCTGTCGGTAAACGTGTCCTACATTCTCTACATTTTTCCAATATTGGCGAGTGAATTTCTCCCCTGACCTCTGTGTTCTGGATTTCGCTGTCCGTTTTGCGTAATGCATCGTTTAAATCACTATTTTCCTCGCTTTTTTCCCCGCCTACTTCAAGATCGCCCTCGTCGTTTTGCTCTGGCTACTTGCCTTCCTGCTCTTGCTCTTAAGTATGATCGCTTGTGTTTACCTCGGGTTCGGTCGGTTACTGTATTCCTTCTGACTGCGATTTTAAATTTTTACCTTGTTTTCCCCGGACTATCCTGTCGTCTTTACTATAGCTGCCCTATTTACTTTTGTATTCATCTTGATAATTTTCGTGGGGCTCGCAGTTCGGCTTGCGACTTAGCTCCTTTCCATCGGATAGTTGTATTAAAGGTGTGTTATGTGCGTTCTCGCCCACGCCCTCTAGATATATGTGATAGAACCCCTTATCATTTGATGATATGTAGTGCAAGTAAAAGTGTGTACCGTTGGTGAATGCAAAGTGTACGCATACATTTTTCTTGAATTCTTGTGACAATATGTACATGCAATCACCAATTCCATAGTTTGTTTGTGATTTAAGTATTTCCTCTGTCACCTCTGGCTCTCTACATGTCTGTAACTATTTTAAGTTACGTAAGATCGCTTGTAGCTCGTTAAGAGAGATGTCAAGATGCAATAAAAATATTAAGGTGTGAAACAGGGAGTTTCCGGTTGGGTCGTGCGGTAACCCTCTGATAGGTCGTGTATATTTGGCTCTTTTATTACTTCCATACGTGACGTGACAGTATGCTTTATTTTTGTAGTTTCTCAAAGTCTTTCAGCTCCACGTCCCTGATCATTTGTATCTCTACTGCGATTGGGTTCGAATTTTGTGGCATGTCGCAGTTGGTTAATATTATTTTTTTTGAAGGCTTCAATATTTGTGGTGTAACCGAGAACTGCGGTTTTTATCAGTGCAGGCTGTCTCGCTGTCTTTTACGTATTTTTCGCAACTTTCTGTTCGATTGTACCACTACTGGTGAACTTGTTGTTTTCACCCCTTTTTTCAATTCTGGTTGTTTCATTATGTAACCCAACTTTCCGTCAGTTTGTCCCTGCGAAATGACTTAGTCTCCCAGTCACGGTTGGCATCCTACATGGTTTGTGAGTGGAGGATGTGCGATTGATGGAGGAAATATGTTGAAAATGTGTGATTAAGCTAAGAAAGTCGTGACAGAACCCTAATATGCGTATTTCTGCGGTGCATGAGATATTTACGCCCAACTTGATGTTTGCCTTGCGCTGATTGGCCGGGCAGTCCGCAGATGATTCAAATCAATTAGGCCTATTGTACAATAAGTGTGTAAGAGATTACTATAATAAATGGATGAAAAATTCTGGGGTGGATATGTCATGTTATTCTAGCGTTTAAATTACCAGTATTATTAATAATAACACACAAACTAAAACCAGTGCACCCAGAGCGCTAATTTTTCTTGCGTTTAAATTATTAATGTTATGATCAATAACATGAAAACAAATCTCAGGGGACCCAGAGCGCTGACTTTACTTGCGTTCGAATTAATAACATTATTAAATATAACATAAGCCGTAGTACCAGGTGACCCAGAGCGCTGACTTTTCATGCGTTTAAATTAATAATATTATCAGCAATAAGATAAGAACAAATACCAGGTGACCCAGAGCGCTGACTGTCATCTCGAATGAATAAATAACATTATAAATAATAACATAGGCTGTAATACCAGGTGACCCAGAGCGATAACATTTCTTGCGTTTAAATTAATAATATTATTATCAATAACATAAGAATAGTAGCTATAAAGAGTAAAAACAAACGTACAGTATTTTTTTCGTGTTTGATTTCTTTAATAATTATTAAAAATTGGAACAACAAAAAATACAAGAATTAAATTATTTTGTTTGATTTATTTTTTTATTCAATGTAGAAATGCTTGTTGGTTTTATTCAAGTAAAACCTGTGGACTTTGAAGAGTTTAAAGAGTCACAACAATCAGTTGGCACACCTTCAAAGAAGCAGTGCGAGAAATAAAGTAGCATGAAAGCGGCTTGGGACAAACTGGAATCGAGAGAGTGATCCATTGACAATTTTTTGGACGATAGATCGTACTTTGATGGACAGATCGATTAGGGTACGTAATTAAGTGATTCTTACAAGCACAACAGTGAGTTAACATTAAACTAATATACAAATATAGAATGACGAAATTTTTTAGAGCTTTTAAATGACGTATTACCAGATTACCTAGATATTGTAGTAGAGGACGACGACGAGACAGGAGACACACCTTATGTCTCACGCAATGAGCTGGAAAATAGTGATATCTTGAATGCTCCGAAAATCATCGTCCAAGACAGTGAAGTGCGTGATGTTTTAATTGCAATTGCAATCGATTTTGTACAGTGTCAAAATTTAGAAAAAAAACAAATTTATTAAGTATAAAATACGAACGAATCTCATGATAAATGCTTGTTAAAATATTTCTTGTATTATTCTGTCTACCCTAGTAATTATAAAAAATAGGAGTTTAAAACGCCCACTCTTGTGTTGGATATAGCTATTTTTTTTTTACTAATTAATTATTGATCAAGAAAGTTGTTATTTGGCAAGTAACCACGCTGGACAGTCTGGTAAAGTTCTTATGATATGAATAATATTATTAATTTTAACGCAAGAAAAATCAGCGATCTGGGTCACCTGGTATTACGGATCCTGTTATTATTAATGATGTTATCAATTCAAACGCGAGAAAAGTCAGCGCTTTGGGTCCCCTGGTCTTTGTTCTTATGTTATTAATAATTATTTATTAATTTAAACACAAGAAAAATCAACGCTTTGGATCACCTCGTATTTGTTCTTATGTTATTGATGATAACATTATTAATTTGAACGCAATAAAAGTCAGCACTCTGGGTCACCTGGTATCACGGCTTATGTTATTATTAATAATGTTATTAATTCAAACGCGAAGAAAGTCAGCGCTCTGGGTCACCTGGTATTTGTTCTTATGTTATTAATAATAACATTATTAATTTAAACGCAAGAAAAATCAGCGCTCCAGGTCAACTGGTATTTGTTCTTATCTTATTATTAATAATAATAATCATTTAAACGCAAGAAAATTCAGCACTCTGGATTACCTGGTATCACGGCTTATGTTATTATTAATCGTCTGGCCCTCCTTTCTTGGACACTATCCACATGTTCGAGTTGTATGGTGATTTCGATGGCTCAAGTCCGTCACAGAATTATCCGTCGTAGTCATGATACGATACTTTAATACATTACTTGCTTTTAGCTGCTCTCCGCCCAGACCAAACACCAATGGATTATATTCTATAAGTCTTCGGACGTGTGAACTCTCTTCCTGATTACAGCTTTAAATGTCAGTAAGTAGCATTATTTTTTCAACTTTTGCATTTCTCTCTTTGTCCGACGTATTGCTGCGTGTTTATTCTTCCTCATCAATATAACATTTGATGTCATTTTCCGAAATTCCTGCTACTTCACCCGTAGTGTAGCTAGACTTTTGACTCTCTTGACAGTCCGCCTTAGAAAGTCTTATCATTGCCTCGTTAATGCCCTGAGTGCCGTCCCCTTTGACGCTATATGAATGGGCCTCTTGCATTACTTTACATTCCAATTTTTGTGCTTTCTAATTGCAAAAAATTTTCCTCGGCACATGTACGACCTTTGTATGTTTTCAACAAGTCCCATCATATAATACGAGAAGTCGCGTGGGAATACATGCAATGTACATACAAGGCCGCTGAGCCGTATTTCTGTTATACCTAACGTGCTACGTTCGCCGTGCGTAACTCCAACAATTTTCACTTGGGTCCTTTTATCAATGAACGTGTTCAGAAGGAAACTACCATCCTTTATAATTGAAATTTCACTTCTGAGAGAGGGAGGGGGGTGGGGGGGGGGGGGGGCAGGATACCTGCTTACAGTATATTTATCGCAGCGGTCGGGTTACGTGCCGTATCAATAAAAAGGGTCGAATTGCGTCGCGACCATTTTGTATCATAGTCGAATTGCGTCCCGGCTATTTTATCGCACGGTTGACTTTAATCCCAGCCATCAAGTCGATGAGTCATATTAGCTCTCCTCTTCGGGAAATAACATCAAACTGTGTAAGACAATAGATTGACTGTATAATGTAAATTATGAACATGTTTATTTACTTTGAAATGTATCAATGTACACCTTGTTGTGCTGTATTCAAAATTGATATGGCTCATCAGTACTGTATAGCACGGAAGAGCGAATACACATCTCGATTTTATATTATAATAAATTATATCGAATATAATGGAGTTTTGCCGAAGTGAATGAAATAAACCTCTAATACGAATATCAAATCATAATTTTGGATTTCATAAATTATTAAAAAATAATATTTAACGCTGGAAGTGCACTGTTAAGAAATGCACAAGTTACTTCAAACTAATTTCGTGTAATAAGACCGTTAAAAAAGCCACACCACATACTCATGAGAGTATTGATGAATCCAAACTTAGGAGAAAACTCCTAAGCAATAGAATTAAATGTAAGGCTGTTGATGACATCGCAGAGCGACCATCAAAATTATTATGCGACAAGTTATTGCAACGGGGAATCAATTCTCTTATTATCGCCGATGTAGATCGAGTTCGTCGCAATAGCAGCGCAGCAAGACGTAAGCAATTAAAAATGCTGAAATCTATTTTAAAATTTCATCGGGCCCTAACAGCTCTACAATCGAAATCAAACAACAACGAGAATTTACTACTTTTTAATGACGAAACACGTAACATAGTTCTAATATCAATATGATATCAAAATGGGGAACTATACTCGTTGATGGTACTTTTTGGCTAAATATAGTATAGTCATTAAATATAGTTTAACATTGTATACTCTTTTCGACACTCTTCATAACTATTTCATTAAAGAAAACACAATTTTTTTAACACGCTAGTACTTACATACATCGTTGTACTGCCAGTCCGAAGCCTGGATAAAGTGTAACGGGAAAAATTATTGTAAATCATCAAAACATTAACCGGGACGCAATTTGACCATAAGATAAAATGGTCGGGACGCAATTTGACTATAAGATAAAACGGTCGGGACGCAATTCTACTATCGAAGTCGTTAGCATTTTCGTACGGGACGCAATGTGACCCGAGCCATATTCATAGTTTTGCGAGCGAGTTCTTTTCTACTGTCGTTTTGCTCTTGTTCCATTTGAGGGCTGTTCCGAGGTGACTTGTTATGTCCAATCGTATCTGCAGGCGCGGCGAGATTTTTTTTTCTGCTTGTGTGCTTGGCACGAATTATTCGCCAAATTATCCCTGAACTGCATTTGATCTGCATTTGTTTCGTATAATTATTTCTGTTGTTCTTCTTCCCTTCAAGCCGCAATTATTCTGTCCTAGCCACGTTTGATTCTTTGTTTATTGGGCCATGCCCGATGCTTGGGAAGCACGCCGAGCATCTTGGCAGTTAAAATTCCCTGAGTAGGGCTTGTCTGCTCTCGCTTCCTGCAAGTAATTTCGTCACTCTCAGTTTAGATTTTTGTGACGCTGAATATACCTACCATAATTATTACCCTAGTTTGTATCATTGTTTCTTTTATTTTGGTTATTAAAGTTTCTATTTGCTTTGCCTGGTCTATTATTAAAATCATCCCCGAACTTGTTACACAACCGCTGATTTGTTTATTTATTATTATTGTTGCCATAATTTATATTATAATTGTTTCTAGGATACATATAGCTTCCACACTAGTATCCTTCTGGTTGCTGGTAGTTATAATAGCTATTTCTATTATAATTATTAGACTTCCTATAATTGGAATTCAGCTTGTTTCGCCATGTGTCGTGATGTTTGCTATCATGGGTAGGCCTACTTCGTTTTCCCTTGAGTCGAATCTTTCGTACAATACTCCAGGTGGTTTATTGGGGATTCGTATTTTTCCATTTTCCGCGTCATTCCACAGCTTTTCGCATCCGCTTGTGAAATGCATAAAGTGCTCCTGACAATATAAGCACTACGTGCCATTATCTCTCCCGCCCCGTTCGTCCACTTCGGTCCTGACAGGGACGTCGCTGGTTGCTGTAAAACCTATTTTTTGATTTCTGGTATATCCATATCCTCTTTTTTGTGTGGCATACACGCTAAATGACCCTAGTCTTGATTGACGTAGACTGAATTCGTTCTCCACGTTCATAGTGGCCTCGATGGCTTCTTTAAATGTGGCGGGTTGAAGACCAGCGACGTTTCAACTATATGGTGCTTTAAGGCCGTCCATGAATTGTTTGGCTGCTTCCCTATCCGAATTGTACTTCAATGCCATTTTTGGCATTTGTGATAAATGCGCACTAGAATTATGCTTTATCATGATTCTATTATGCAGCCGTTCGGTCCGACTTCAATACTGTCCAACTGCAAAAAGTGGAAAATTTATTAGGTCTCCGTTAAATATAGGAATTCCACTCGTCGTGCTATTGACCTGGACCCATGCGTTGTAATGCGTTTCGAGGGGCTGTGTGTTTTCAATTTGCTGCTGGTTTACGATGGGGTCTATAAAGTCGGTGTTTAGCTGTGTTGAAATCTGCAGGTTTTGTAAATATTGCTCGAGATTATATGTATCTGTGTTTGGGAAGTTCGACCATTCTGTTGTTTGTGCTCCAAGACCATATTGATTGTCGCACCTATATGCACCCCGCTGTCGTTCTGATGTCTCCTTCGAGCGCCCCGAGGTAAATTGTTGTATACCCTGTGTCGTTTGTTGTGTAGTTTCTTGGGGCGGCTAATTCCCGAACGTGTTTCTGTCTCTCACGTTTTTCTTCGTCCCGTTTCCTGTCATATGTTCTACATACCTTGATGCTGACTTATTTGTTATTTCATGTCCGTGCTTATAAAGGAATCCCACTTCCGCTTTCCCTTTTTGCGGTTTTGGTTGAAAAATTTTCTCCCTGATTATTTCCGTTTTCATCCTTTTCAACAATTTCATCATGTGCAGATGCTATTTTTTGTTCATAGTTGTCCCTTTTCAGCCTAACCTCCTGACGAGTCCAAGCTGCTTGCATAAATTTACCCCAATTAATTATCACTATAATTACAGCCCTATTCAACAAGTGACTACTTACTTCGGTAACGCACCCTCAGACGGCTAAACACAAACAACGAACAACCAAAACAGACGACCATAACAACAACCAAAAAAAATCATGGTGCAAGCCAAAATGTCGAGTATTTGTAATTACCCTAACGCGAACACGCTGTTCTTTTAATAAACCCGGTACGGTATAAATGCAATCAAACGTAATTTCAATCCACTTACCTGGTGTTATCTGCCTGGATTATCACGATCAAGACGCTTCCGTATGTCATGGTTCATGGCCATCCCTGTTGATAGTTTCCTGGGTGTCGTTGCTCTTAATGATACTGATCTCATGGTAGCGTCTCTGTCTACGGCCGCCTTACTGTGATGATGACTCTCTCTTTGCTGTAGTCCTTATTCCCCTCATGGCACGACACCATGTATGTTTCCCAAAAATCACGTAAAAAAAAATTTGTCGAACGACCGCACATAAAAACAAATAAATCCTATTATTTCTTATATCCCTATTATTATTTCTAGAAATTATTCCTATTATCTAACATAACTCGCGATAGCCACCCCACCGCTGTTACCAAACTGTTATGCGGAATATGATGGCCTCGGGGTGCAGACAAGAATAATTATACAAGGACTACTCTTCATTTAGATTAATGGTTAATCGTGCGAGGGAAGAGTCCACCTTAGTCTGCCCTCTCGATCATTCCTAGCTAACTCTCTCCTCTCTTCTTCTACCCCTCTATGGTGGGCCCATAAAAGAGGGGGGGGGGGGCGCATGGATATATAGCTACGCTATTGTACATGACAGTTGTATCTCATTAAGCATTAAAAGAGCTTCATTTTAAATTAAAAATTTTTTTTACGATATCTAGTCTCTTTTTATTGAAGAGAATCTACAATTTTTTTTCTTGAATATGTCATACCTCAGAAACCCTCTAAATTATTTTCATGGTCTAGGTCTTAAAATGCTTCTTTTTTTATTCTTTTATAGGCTTACAAAAAGCTTTGACGTAGTATACCCCATAAAGGTTGTTATAGCAATTTTAAGTGCAAAAAAACCGTTTTTGCTATTTTTGCAGAAATTATTGTAGAAATTTTTTTTTTTTTTAATTAATTTTATATGTGAAAGGATGCTATCAATGGTTATCTCATCTAATCTCAGAGTTACGATAAAAGATCGGAGGGTTTGGGTGCAGAGCGCGCAGGGTTATGAAGCCCCACTAGTATATATGTGTGTGTTTGTGTGTGTCTGTGTGTGTGTATGTGTGTGTGTGTGTCTGTGTGTGTGAGTGTGTGCGGACGTACGTAATCAGTTATATCTCAAGACTAGCTCGAACAATTTCGACCCAACAAGGCTTTTTTTTGGTTTTTGGATTCTCAATGAGAAAGAAAGTCTAATTTTATTAATTCGTCAATTCTTATATCTATTTTATCAATTTTGAAAATTTAATTTTTTTTTCAAGAATTTTTTCTACATGGAAAGTTTTGTAAGAATATTTTGTAGTGCAAAATCTTTTCGACTACAAAACTTTCTATAGAGTAACGTCTTTGGATAAACTTAAAAAAACCGCTAACAATTTTTTGCTACAAAGTTTTGTTATTTACACATTCTTTTTAACAAACATCCTTATCATTTCCTTTTTTTTTTTATATCCAAAAACGTTATTATTTAAAACAACTCACGATATTTAAGATTTTTTACCGCAAAATATTCAGAAACAATGTTCATTGGCGAAAAAATCTTTATTTAAAAAAAAAAATAATATTTTAAAATCTATAAAATAAAAATAAAAAATTAATTCTACGAATTTATTAGCACAAAGCTTCCTCATACATATAAGTCAATAATCTTTTTTTAACACCCTTTAATTTCACACACACTCTATTGGAATTATTTTGATGTTGAACTTTTTTTCATCGTAAACGCTTATTATCGTGATTGCCAAACAGTAGACTACTTTAAGAAAAATGGAAATGTTTTTGAATTCAGTCACAAAAATGTATTCTTAGTTGTACCTACTGTTATATTGACGATAACTGGCATAGCCTCCAAAAAAAAAATTAACTCAAAATCTATGACAATAGTTTTTACTTTTATGATGCGACTCTTTGTAATAGAATTTTCCTAAGGGCTAGAAAAAAAGGGAAGCTTCTAATGGAAAGAGACGCTATAAAAAACAATATATCTCTCCCAATGATTTTAAAATAAGTCTGAGACTTTCTTAATTACAAAATATTATACCAATTTCAAAAAAATGTATACGTTTTTGTTGTTAACAAAATAACAACATAATCTATAGGAATAGTTCGTATAGAAAAAAAATTATCATTCTTATTTTGTAAAATAAATTTACTTCAAAACTTTAGTTAAAACCTTCATACCAGAATCATCATTAAAAGTTTTTTTTTAAAACAAATAGGTCAAAAAGGTTACTAATTTGCAAGTTACTGGAATGTCAAAATTGAGTATAATATTACTGTAATAAAGCTAACTAATCTTATTCTTTTGATTAAATGTAGGTGAAAGAAATAGATCAAATAAATAGATACATTTATTATATATATATATACCTTTATTATATATATGTCTTACTATAAAACTACCTATAATATATAGTTGTATAGGTCAAAACGAGTCGCAGCCCCCCCTCGCTCCTTCTCGCTCCTCCTCAGCTCTCCCTCAAAATAGGTTGTTATTCCATAGCTTTTGCGTGATTTTCAACCCATATTAAATCAGGCCATGCCTCCCCCTTGCTCCCCCTTGCTCATCCTTAGCTTCTCCTCAGCCTCCCTTAGTTTCTCTTCAGCTCCTCGTCACTTTTCAATCCCTTTAAGGTTTTTTCTTTATAAATATAATTGTTCTGAAAAAAAAAAGAAGTACAGATAAAGCCAAAATACATAAGTAAAATCAAATGTATAAGTAGATTTTCAAATAAATTGTTTGAAAACACATTTGTTCTAAATTATATAGTTGCTACTTCCCATCATTTTGTCCTCAAATCAAGTAATATGTTCATTAATATTTCCATTAATTTATACTTTTATTTTAACGATAATTTTAGATGTGCATATTCCTATGAATGTTATTAATATATTAGGAACTATGAAAATTAATAAAAACAGCGAATTGTCGTGAAATTTCCGTTTCGATAAGTTTTCAGAGTCGATAAATATGATTATTTTTGTTGTTAGTATTGTAAATTCATAATCCAAGTCGATTCTTATGATTTTTTAAACAACTGTAATATATTGTAGTATACATTAACATTTCAAGCAAATAGCAAATAAATTAAAAGGTTGATTCCGCTTTGTCAAGTGGTAATCATTCACGTGTTGGAGAAAGTACGCCGCGAAACTCCATTTAAACCAGTGAGTGCGAGAGAGACAGCATAAGTTGCGCAAGCACAACCAGCTTATTCAATTAACATTGTCTGCTGGACGTTCCACTTACCATGTAAACGATTGAAAAATTTGTACAAGTTTGTCAGTGGCTTTTCCTGTCACGGGATTTTCCTGTACAATCGCAGGGCCGAATAATACGTGTACTGCTCGCGTCCCCCGCAAATATATTATGTTTCTGTTCATGCGTATTCGCTGTGTGCAAGCCGCTGGAAGGATTAAAGGAGAGCGATAGAAGAGCCCACGGTGAGAGAAAAGTGCGTTATTTCGGGAATTTTAAGGACTCAATGCACTATTGTAACTATTGACCACACTTAATAAGGATTTTCGATCGCTTTATGTCACTATCTGAAAGATCGACGTTAACTCAACTTTGATAGATTTAGACTTTCAGATGGATTTAGAATCATGGTTTTGAATTATTTGTCACATTTGGTGTAATTATACTATTCTTTTTTGGAAGTACCATCCGTGTGATAAAACTAAAAGTGAGGTGTTCAAATGGTTTACTCAATAATTTTTAAATACATGTGTTTTTAGTTATTTTATAAATCAATGATAATAGTTTAATGATAGTGAGTGAAGTAAAACTCAGCCAAAACGTAATTTACAGTCACTCATGTCATACTATTGTCACTTTACGAGTTTGCTCAGTTCAATCTGCTCCATAAGATAAAATCAAGGTTAGATTACTGGCTTTTGTATCGTCATTATTTTGTTAATAGATGTCAGTGCGACCCTTCGTATTTACATATTGCACTACAAACAACTACGATACTCTGAGTTATTGTAATTTTGATTGTTTTTACGTGTAACATTTTGATAAACTTGTAATCTCGTATTATCTATCATCTACAATGCATTAAGCCCTTAAAAGTCCCGAAATTCCGCACTGTTCTTCCGTCAGATGACACTAATACACTTGCACACAGCGAATACTCGCTCATATATTTATAATTTTCGTACCAATGAGACCTTGTTTCTAATTTTAGATGTGATCCATTTGACGAATTGACTATGATAGCTTTTTACAGGTAAATTAATGTGACTGAAAGCCAAAATGGGAACCATAACCTCTTAAATTATAATCTATTCAAAATAATAAATTCAAAGTTGGGTAAGAAAGGAAATACTAAGTGAAAAATACAGCTATAGGAAGATTTAATATTGTTGCTCCTAAGGATGATGATGTTTTGATTAAAAATTAAATAAAGTAAAAGGAGTAATATCATCTAGAGATTAAAAAAATTTTTATGAAACTCAACAAACTTTTAAAAACTACCGATATACTTTTGTTTGCAGTAATTTATCTTCTTACGAATATATGTACGGAAGAATCATTCTCGTTGATGTAATCTGTAGCTGCAGAGAATGATAATAAAAAATACGGAACTGAGTAGTTGGTTTTGAATACTTCTGCTATTTCACCATCTGTTATAACTTCTTAACATGCAGCGAGTCCACCTGGCTGTCGTAGTCGCCGACCGGGAGAGAATATTTTTCATGGAATTCGAAAACTATGATGGAATCATTTAATTTAGGAGCCAAGTAAAAATTAAATTACTGTTATTAAGCACAAGGAATCCTAGGAATCTTATCTCCAGTTTCGCAAGTATACGTATTTTTCCAAAAATGCATAATTCAAACATTCTAATGGAAAGTAACGGAAATTGCTCGTTTCGGTGTTTTTCTTATTTTTTATATGGTTCACAAGACATTCACATGCAATAACGTGAAGTTATAGTAAACAACGTAGTGAAAAAATGGAATAATTATAAAAATTTTATAAAGGAAAATGACTATTACCATAACATTGAAAGTAAAGAAAATTACGCTGATCAAATGTCCAACTTTGGTGTTTATGCAAGTGACATGGTAATTATGAGTTTTGTTGATAATTCTAAAGTGTTCACAACAGTTAAGATTGAGAATTCAAATAGAAATTATTCATTCGGAAATCCTTTAAACGATTCACAATTGACTCTTATTTTCAACAGAAATTATGATTCTGGCCATTTCAACATTTTTGATTACATCAATACCAGGAACTACAGGGAAAAGTATTTTAGTGAAGTTTTAAATTAAAAAAAAATCATTAAAGATAAATATCAAACTTTCATTAAAGAAAATATAACAAGAGAATTAACTTTTGAAAAAAAAATTGAAATAAAAAATGATTGGAATGGATTATTCCGATGTTTCTCTTTTTTTTATGATTTTGAAAATTTCCATCTCAAAGTTCGACATACAATTGTAAAGAATATAATTCACCACTAGGAGTATTATAATTATTTTACTGTTGGTCATTAGTATTATAATGAAATTAAGAACAAATCAGATTATGAAGAGTGTATGAATCAATTTGGTGTTAAAAATAGTGAGATTGAAGTACAAAGTTTTGTTTAAATTTACGATATTTGTATAAAAAATTTATTTAAAAATTCTAATTTTTCTTATTCTTTGTCATTAAAATTATCAAATAAATTTTATATAACTTTCTACTTGACGGGAAATTTAGACAATAGATTGTTTCAAATTTTTAATTTTAACAATCAAAATAGAAGTGTAACGTGGGATTACGTGGCAATGAGGTGCTTCACGAAATCAATCTTAACTTGTATTAGTATTATACTTTATTAACCAATTCTCGCGAAGGCAAAGTCGCGCGTGTGCTTCTATCGTTAGACCCGACGTCTACTCCCTAAATTTGCCCGATACTGATCCCCTAACCGTAGCTTGCTGGGCCCTGTATACCCTCGCCCTCCCCTGCTCGAGCTCTTCACTTGAATCGCTACGTTGTCAACCGGGTGGGTCAATGCGATGTGAACCGCATATCGTACGCAACATAAGTCAATACATTTAAAAGGTATACAGCCGTAATGCTAGAATTAAAAAAATAAATTACTCATGATGTAGAAAAATTCCTTGTAAAAAATCAAAATTATTACCTATTCTAGACATCAATTTGAACGAGTCATTATTATCAATTAAATCATCAAATTTCGGAGAAATGGATTTTGTATGTCCACATTGTTTAGCTTTATTCTGGAAAGAAGAAACTAAAAATTGAATTGTTGTAAAGACGGAAAAATTTTTTTATCACCATTAGGTCATTATGACAGAGATTTAAAAAATCTTCTGTTATACGACGATGATTTCAGATATTTAATTCGATATAACAATAATTTGTTTTCTTTTGCTACCTTTCACGCAAATTTCATTCATGAAAATAAGAGGTTGACTCATAAGTTGAAAATTCAAGGTGAAATTTGTCACACTTCACCTAATTCTGTGTTTCCATCTAATGAAAAAGAACCATCATGCAGTCAAATTTATATTTACGACGATTTTATTGCTGTTAAAAAAAGATTAAAATCAAATAAAAATTTGATAAAGAAGCATATTGAACTTTTAACTAATATTATGAGTAATAATCCATTCGCCAAAAAGTACAAACATATACACCAAATAGCGAATATTCAATATTTGCCCAAGTATACAATGTATTTTTTTCGAAGAAATAATAACCAAAAGCATAGATATAATAAACCTTCGAGACCAGAATGTAGTGCCATTATTGTTTCCAATTCTGGTACAATAGAAAAATTTGATTCGTGTGTACATCCAAAGCATTTACCGGAGAACTTACCATCACACACATATTTGAACAAACTCTCGCACTTTATAGACCCTATGGTGTTTCCCATAATGCTTTCTTTAGGAGACTTAGGTTGGAGTACAAACTATAGTAAAAAACCAAAACATTAATCTGAAACTCTATCTCTTTTACAACATTATTTGTATAGACTGTCCTATAGACAAGATTCCCAGCATTTTAATCCATTGTTATATCGTGAAAGACTTACACAACAATTCTTCATACATGCGTATGCAATGGTGGAAAGTTACAGAATAAACTATTTAAAAAAAAATCAAAATTTTTTCAGAATAGAGTGTTATCAAGGATTATTAGATCATATAATGAATAGTGCATCTAATATATCCAAAAACTTTGAAAATGAGAAAGTGGGTAATCTTTTTATTTTACCATCAACTTACATTGGGGGACCAATATATATGCAACAACATTACAAAGATGCTCTGTCAAATATGAGTGAAGATGGAAAACCAGATTTGTTTATAACAGTTACTTGTAATCCAACATGGAAAGAATTAAAGAATATTTTGAAAAAAATTTCAAAAAACACAATGCCCAATGATATCCCAAACATAACAGTAAGAGTATTTCGTACTAAATTACAGCCAATATTAGATGATGTCATTAAGAAAAGTATTTTTGGTAAGGTTATTGGATATGTCTATACCATTACATTTCAAAAACGAGGACTACCTCATGCACATATTCTTATTACACTACATCCAGACAATAAATGAATAACACCCGATAAAATAGATAAATATACTTTTGCTGAAATTCCAAATCATGACAAGAATCTTAAAAATTGGTTATAGAACATATGCTTTATGGACCACACAACAAAAATACTCCATGTTATAATGAAAAGAATAAAAGCTGTAAAAAAAATTTTCCAAACATTTTACATCAACTACAAAATTGAAAGAAAACGGCTACCCTGAATACAAAAGAAGAGATAGTTCTCATGAGAATCATCTATATACAATAAAAAACAGTCGTAAAACAGTTCTAGTTAACAAGTCAATGGTAGTCCCTTACAATAAATATTTGTTGATAAAATATAACCGTCACATAAACCTAGAATGTGGTGCATCGATACGAAGTACAAAATATATTTTTGATTATATTCACAAAGTAAGTGATGGAGATTTTTTAAAAATAAAAAATTAAAATGAAATTGAAAGTGAAAACTGTACTGATACAGAAATACTTGATGAAATGTCACAATTTGTTGATTGCAGATATTTAAACCCGATGGAAGCCGCATGGATGTTGCAGAAATTTCCTCTTTGTGGTAGGAGTCATTCAGTATTTCATTTACCTGTTAACTTAGAGAATAAACAAAAAAAAATTTTTGAAGAAAGCAAATTTAAAGAATCACTTTAAAATTGGAAAACACCTTTAACACCATGGTTTGAATTAAACGAAATTGATCAAAGTATGTAATCAATTAAATACAGAAACATTCCTAAATATTATACATTTGATAATAGAACAAAACAATGGAACAACCGAAAACGCTTGAGAAAAAATGTTCCAATTGGTAGATTAAATTTAGTTTCTCTTAAGGATCCAAAGAAATTTTTTTTTTAAATTTATAATAAATAAAGTAGCGGGTAAAACATCTTTTACAGATTTAAAAACTGTTGAAAACATCACCTACAATACGTTCAGGGAAGCAGCTATTTCTATGGGATTAGTCGAACATAATTCTCAAATCGATATTATTTTTGATGAAGCATGTAACGTCAAGTTACCTTTTTAATCACGCAAATTTTTTGCATAGTTTGTTATGTCTTAAATTTTTTTAGGCAACATTATTTGGAACAAATACAAGAAATTTTTTATAGAATATCGTAAAGATGACAAAAATAAAGCTCTTCCACATTTAAATGAAATTTTTAAGTCTGAAAACATGTCTTGTAAAGATATTAATTTACTAGAACCATCAGCATCGATTAAAAAAAAATTTGATAGCGGTAATGATTAAATTATATTTTGTAAATGTAAATTTCATGAAATGTTTTCACAACTAAATTATGATCAGAATCTAGTTTTTCAAGAAATAATAAAATAAAAGAAAAAAAAATTTTTTATTGATGGTCTTGGTAGATATGGAAAAACTTTTTTATATAAGACAATAATTTACTACTTTATATCAATTAAAAAAAAAAATTTAAAATGGCTTGGACAGGAATTGCTTCCATTCTACTTCCGAAGGGAATGACCACTCACAGAATTTTTAGACTTCTTTTAGACTTAAGCAATGTAGAAAGTGCATCCCTCAGGTTTGAGTCGGATAAACAACAATTACGTGAAGTAGAAGTGATTATTTGGGACGAAGCTTCTATGATAGCAAAAAAAGCGTTAGGAATTGTTGATACAACTTTAAGAGATTTGTGCAATAATAAAGAACCTTTTGGAAATAAAATGATAATTTAAGGTGGAGACTTTCGTCAAAGTCTTCCAGTAGTTAAAAACGGAAACAGAATAACATTTATTCAAGCAACGATAAATCTTTGGCATTTGTTTTACATTTATTATTTGAAAAATAATATACGTTCTACAGATACAAAATTGTTCTCGCTATTACTGGATATAGAAGAAGGAAAAATTATAAATTTTAAAATTTCTCAAACATGGACAACAAATGATGTGTGTTCTAAAATTTTCAATAAAATTGATGATTTGTCAATAAATAAGGCTATACCAACATCGCAAAACGGATACACAGATTTTTTTAACAAAAAAATTCTGAGTAATATGCAAGAAAACTTAGTAACTTATTACAGTATCGATTATGCAACACACAAAGGAGTAGATAAAACAGACAAACATATTTACATCAATTTTATAACAGAATATTTAAATTGTATTAGAGGAGGTCTTCCGCCACATTAATGAAACTTTAAAATTATTGCTATTGTTATGTTGATACGAAATTTAAATATATCAGAAAGACATTGTAATAGTATAAGATTAAAAATTACAAAATTATTCAAATACAATATCGAAGCTAAAATAATTGCAGGAAAAAAAACGAAATAGAGTTTTCATCCCCCTAATAAACTTGAGTACAGAAAATTCTTCGTCATTGTCTTTTACTTTGTACAGAAAACAATTTCCATTCACTTTAGCTTTTTCTATGACCATCTATCAATCCCAAGGTCAAAGTTTTGACAACTAAGGATTCTACCTCAGAAAACCATTATTTTCTCATGGACAATTGTATGTCGCCTTGTCAAGATGCAAAAATCCAAAAAAAATTTTTATTTATGTTCAATCTGAAGATAAATCTGAGATTGAAAATATCGTGTGGATAGAAATTTTTCATTAATCATTCTTTAAATATAGATGAACAATCATTGACTACCAAGGGCCACGAAACTAATTTAAAATTTACTAGAGTAATCATTTCATGAAGTTGTAAGACAAGAATTATAAATAATTTGTCCTTGTATGGAATCTAAGTGAGAAAAAACATTGCATAATAACAATTTATTTTTGATACTAATTCATCATATATTTTTCAGCATCGACGATATACACATTCGCAATTTGTGAAATTAAAAATTTTTATCAACTTAAAAATTACAGATACATAAATTGAAACATACAAAATTGACTCATTTCTGTAAAATTTAAGAAATTATTTTTACAAAAAAAAAAAAATTTGATAACGCATGAATAAGAGCAAAGAAATGAACAGTTATTTAAATTCGTTCAGTGTGATAGAAGCTTTAAAAGATCAACCCATTTGAACAGGCATTTAATTATTTATAAAGAACAATATGAAAAAAAAAATTTGTGAGAAATGTGGGAAAGGTTTCAATAGATCAGACAATTTAAAGAGACATGTGAAGTGCCATTTTTCGAAGAACTTATAACAAGTTCTCGGTCAGTCAATAAAATGATTTCGATTAAGTAGTTTAATTTTTTCATATTCCCTTTAGTCCTTGGCCATTTAACAATGCTAAGGAATTTTTAAAGAATATACAGAAAAATGATGGAAAGCCTAAAGTTAATATACAAATTCTAAATTCAGAAAAGTATTTCGTCTCTACAGCCTTATCTATCTTTCAAATTTTGTGAGTTTCAAATCTTGTGGTAATTATTCTTCTTATATTTTGAAATGAAAGTACTAATGTGTAATTTATACCGACAGAAAGAAAAATTTTTCAACTAATTTATAATAGAAAATAGTTTGAAATAAACTTGATGTCAGTAAATAACTAAAAACTATGAAAATTTCTTATTTCATCAAAGAACACCGTAAAGCCGAAATAAAACAAAGTAAGATTTTTATTTAATCATTTAAAAAAAGATGATAAAAGTTTTCTAATAATTACTCCAGAAACAAAAAATTATGTGTAATTCTATTGTGAAAAATTTTCTAGTAAACAATTTTTATTTACACTTGAATATATACTATTAAAAACCTCGTTTACAAATATATAGATAATATTTATTAAATTATAAAATTAAATCTTTCATAGGAAAAATTTAAGATCTTTTTGATTGACCGAACTTGAGAGTAAAAGAGAAATTAAAATAGAACTATCATATTTTAAGAAAGATTAAATATTTTTAATTGAGGGGATAGCGCGGGGAGCGCGCAGGGTGCGAATAGGATAAAGACTAAAAATATTCCGCCCCCCTTACCCCCCTAGCCCCCCCCCTCAAGTCACGGATGAATTGGTTATATTTTTACGTGTTTCGAGTAATCGTCATTTATTTGTGCTCCTGTCGCCCCCCACCACCACACTGACCCCCCCCCACCCCCTCATAAATTTAACGTTTTCTCCGTGATTTTATGTAAAATCATTTTTTTTTATTTCTCGTTGGTCCTCCATAAGCCCCCCCTCGACCCCCTCCTTAACCTCCCTCGCCCCCCCACTTAAAAACTTTAAAAAATTTCAGGATTTGTAGACCCCCCTTAGATACTCAGAAA
>JAPYYV010005121.1:0-36801 GCA_030522625.1 Copidosoma aretas | reverse complement strand
CGTGTATGGGTGACAAAAAAACGTCGCCTATCGATCAGACATTCGCAGAGAGTCAACGAAATTTACGTTTCATTGGGGGAAATTGCCGATTTTTCAGGGGAACAGATCGTCTCGATTCTAAAGTGGTAAACATTTTAGTAACAAAAATGGTACTTTTTTGGCAATTCTGAAGCCTCATATTAGAATTTATATCAATGAAATTCATACATATGCATACCAGAAGCCTTCGTATATTATAGTCACCTTGTTGATAATTTAAAATACCTCCAAGATTAGAGTCATTACCGTAATGACAGATTATTAAGCCAGCAGAAATCTCTGTATGCACGATGACACTATGACTAATCACATGCGAATTTCTAGTTGAAAAAAATTGGTCCATGCTTGCTCGCTCTTCTATACAAAATGGTCAAATCCAATTCTAAATCATTTGTCTCGCGCAATTCAAAAAACTTTTGTCCTAAACTATTAAAAACGTCCTGTATAATTCAGATTTTTGGAAAATACAGCTTAAAAATTAAAAATTTCACACACAGGCAGTACAAGCCGCTAAAAATCAAAATTTTAAATGCTTCGCTTGACGGTAATGACGTTTGGTAGACTTGATTTTGAAAGAGCTATTTAGAGAAAATTAGTATACACTGTTTACAAAAAGTTTTGACTCAAAATAATAAAATGCGTAGGTTATAAACATAGGCTGTATGAAATATCGTAGTTTTTGTTAAATGGCTCATATATGTTACTAAAAACTACTCTGTTTAAGTGTCGAGTGTTGGCAATGATGTTACATTGGTTGTAAATTATTTGTCAATGTTTATTAATTTATTTATGTGCATACTATGTAATAAAAAAACTAAATAAAAAGTCATAACAATACAACTTATTATTTTATTACTTTATACGTGTATACGTTATTAAAAACTGTAAAAACTAATCTAATTAAGTTTCAAGTGTAAGATAAGTCTACTCACAATACATTCTCCTTATTTCCTACTCTGTTGTTGATCGCTCACTGCATATGCCATGCTTATTACAATACGTGTTTACTCGACGAATTACTAGATCCCACTGTTAACAAAACGTCAGGTGAGCCGGGCAGCTCTTTGCGCAGTATAAAGTGCGCAGCTCATCGAGTTCTCTTATCTCTGACTCATCCGAATCTGCTGACTAAGCTCACTCGATGTCTTGCTGACAGTGTGATTTGGTCATTCTTCGAGCAAACACGTATTTACTGAGTCGTTGGCGATCAACAACGGAGTAGGAAATAAGGAGATAGATTACGTTTCGTAAGTAAACTTATGCTACATTTAAAACTTGAATAGAGTAGTTTCTAATACACATACTTAGTAAATTCAGTAATTTTACTGCATAATATATGCATATATGAGTCATTTCACGGAAAATGGGATATTTTAGTGTGTGAAATAGGATTTTGGAAATAAAGTGTTTATGATTAATTTATTATTTTTTGTCTATTATACGTGAGGTCCCAACTACCTGTATTCTTTAGGGCCCGGCTGTATTGCCATTTTTCGCAAATACATGTTAATTGAAATGGGACTTTTACAAAAACTTTAAAAAAGCATTATTACGGTAATGACATTTCAGCTTATTTTTTCCATCTTACGGCCACGGCAAATATTATTTTGACTTGATTTCAAAAGGGCTATCCGGAGAAAATTATTGTACAATGTTTAAAAAAAGTTTATGACTCGAGATAATAAAAGGCGTTGTTTATAAACATAGGCTTTGTAAGAAATATCGCAGTTTTGGTGAAAAGACCTATACAAGGAACAAAAAATCGCGCAAGGGCGAGGGGGAAGGGATAATTGACGGGATCGAGGGGTTTCCAAAGTACCCTACATATACTATACAGATTTCGGAGCCAAAACGGGAGCCATGGCTGCACACACACACCCCCCCCCCGCATAGGCGGTAGGTTTTTCAGGGCATTTTTGGAATCGACTTGGGGGGGGGGGGGGAGGGGGGGGGGGGGGGGAGCCACACCCTCTTCCGGCATGTCTGTCTCGACTGCTGCAGCGGATAACCGGATGTATCTATATATAAGTACGCGCACCTATACAGAGGTGATGCAGAGTAGGATAGGGGACGGATATAACGAGTCGGTATATATGTAGGAAGGATATAAGGTGAAAGGACACGGATGCAACGAAGCGGTTTCTAAATTTCGGGTGGCCGGAAGCCGGAACTTGCCGAGCTGCAGGAATAAATACGCGCATAAAAAGAAAGGGGAAGAAGCCGTTGCAGCAGGGAGAGTCGGGAGGCAGGAAGGAAGAATGAGATTCCGTTCACCGTTGGCATGAGTTATCGCGGTGTGTAAATATATATAAGTATAAATCTAAACTTGCGCCATAAAGGCACAGTCGAGCATCAAGGATGCCTATGCGTAACGCGTAACCGCCTCATATATAAATGTACATACAGGAGCTGGGTACAATATGTTTGTAGGGCAAGAGAGGAGGAGAAAGCTTAATGGAACGAGGTCGCACGAGCGCGTGTATATGCAACATGTATATGCGTATCAAGCTCCGGGGCTCAATGAAAACGGGGAGGGGGAGGATTTTCGCCTGCATCCGCGTGTGCCCCTATGTAGCCTTGGCACGAGCCGGGCCGGTTTGTGTTCTGGGAGTTGGCCAGTCACCCCCCCCCCCCCCCCCCCCCCCCCCCCCCCCCCCCCCCCCCCCCCCCCCCCCCCTCCCCCGGGGGGGGGGGGTGTTTTTTTTTTTTTTTTTTTTTTTTTTTCCCCATCAATGTCGCGTACGAAAACGCAAGAAAGATCGAAGAAACAAAATATATATTTTTACTCGGACGGATTGTAAGGGCCAATGGGGGATTCTTCTCCACCGGGACAAGCCTCCATGCTACTTACGCGCGATGTGTCGACGAAACCTGGTGAGAAAAAAAGTCAGACCCTGTACTCGAGAAGATAAATATATACCGGTGGGGTACAACGAAAAATTTTACCAAGAAGAAAAAAAAAAAAAACAAAATTGCGGTCGAAACAATTACTTTATCCGGAGAAAAAATGTGCTGTACTTTGGACGTTCATGCATAATATGTACTTACAAGGGTATACGCGCAAGGTTGAATGGAAAATTTTCCGCTAAACGGACCAACTGGGTGCACACGACGAAGAGCAAGAGAGAGGGAGAAATGGGTATAAATAAGTATAGAGAGATAGCTTGAGCAGGGACTTTTTTTCATTCATGGTTTGCTCCCTTTTTCTCTCTCTCTACCCCCCCGTCCCTCTCCCTTCGGTTCTCGCAGCAGTCATTTCTCTGTGCCTGCGACTATTTTGTACATCGTCATTGCTCGAGAGTTTGTTTATAATTTTTTTGGCAACAATACCCATTAGTGCGACAAATTTTTGTTTTCATTAATAACGGTTGGACACTTACACTGCATCCATTGACTGCATTATTACTGTTTTCAAGTAAACTGGGAAAGTGAGAAAAAAAAAACAATAATGTTGTAACATAACAGTAATACATTGACGTGGGCCATGGTGATAACATGATTTTACGCGTCAACTGAAGCATAATCACCGCCGGGTCTGTTAACGTTGAAAATCAACCGGTGCGCCCGAATAATTGTATCATTCAATTTTCACGACTTTGTCGCAGTCGATAAATTTTAATTTCAAACGGAAACAGCAAGAATGCAGTACTTTCGAGAGATGATGAAGACACGAAAAAACTACTGGTAACAGCTTGCGTGTCCGAGCACGCGAAACTATATGCTATTGCATAAAAACGAACGAGCCAAGCGCGTACGTCCGAAAAACCGAAACGGTGCAAAATTCTCTTGCACGGAGAATAGGGCGGGCCGCGACTCGAGCTCGCGCGAAAATTCGGTCAAACGGGGACTCCCGAGAGCTGTATAATACAGCAAAAAGGGCTCGAGCGGCGCTCCCCCAAGGTGTACAATTAAAGCTCGAGCGAGATGGAAACAAAAAAATCTCCGTCGTCGCAGCCTGTAGGGATTGAACAAAAGAGAGAAAAAAAAAAAAAAAAAAAAAAAATAACGAGACAAGGGTGGATGACGGAAGGCCAAACGCGCGATAGTTTTGCGAGTATAGGCGAGTATATATATGTATATATGTACATCAGGGCACGCATGTAGGGTAGTATCGATCCGCTCGCTGTACATGGTACTATATAAGTACACGGCGTAGCGCGGTGCCTCGGGAATCTCGGGATGATGCTCGCCGAGGGGACCAGAGCCTGCACAAATATATATGTATAACCCTGACTCGAAGGTCGTGGATGGTTTTTTCCACGGCTTCGGTATAGGTATGCGAGTAAGTGCCATTTGGAGATGAATCTTGTATAATATAGGTGGTACGCGTCTTGCGAAAAACTCGAATTTTGTACCGACGATGGTGTACAGGGGCGAGAATCGTTCGACGCTGTCGAGGCTCCATACTGTATTATATATTATTACGACGAAAGCAAAAACCATAGAATCCCTGAGTACGCTAACTTGTGCGTTTTTAAAAAATCGGTGGCACACGAGGCTAAAGCCACCCTGATCGACAATCGAGTCGGAGTTACGTACGGTAGAAAAATGATGGTAGAGAGAAAAAAGTTGGATACATATAGGTATCGCCCTAAGTGAAAGTGGCACTCTCACGTGCTGGTGGACCTGTAGCAGGGTCCATTAATGAAAAGGAAAAAAGAAAAAAAAAAGAAAAAAACAAGGAAACAACCTGAATCACGAACTCGATCAATGAAACGTGGCATATGTATATAGAGTTGCAGAGGGTAGGAAGAGAATGGGAGGGGAGGGCAGCTATACAACACACATATATGTATACATGCAGGGGGTGGAATGGGGACGGGGGGCGAAGGGAGTTTTTGTCAAAGAGCAGCATCAGCCAGCCAGCCAGTCGTGTCAGAGCGCATGCACATTCAGGATCGAAGCTGTATACATCCACCACACACACCGCCCCGATGGGGTGGGGACGTGGGGTGCACACTCTCCCTCTCTCCTGCACAACCACCGCAGTAAAAGGGCCGAAGGTGCAAGTGTGGCAAAATACACACACACACACACACACACACACACACCCGCACTCGCGAGAGATATCCACCACGAAGCGGTGTGCTCTTCTCCCGATGATGTGTATAGTTATACATAGTATACACACACACAGCAGCAGCAGCAGCAGCAGCAGTTCCGGCTGGCCCGCACTCGGCGTCGAGCGGCCGAGTCGAGCTGTTGCATTCGTTGCATCGCCGTCGTTGTGCACGAGTATAATCAATCACACCGTCGGATAATATACAAGTAGATGTTTGCAGAGCGCCAGTCGCAATATTCTCTTTGGCCGTACAATTTTGCTCGGTTCGTTGTGCAATGATCCTGGGACGCAAGTACCACCTGTAGTAATACCGATATCGCATACACGACTTCGCATCAGGTGTCCGCGTGAACGTCGGTGGCTGTGGTGCTTTGCAACAGTCATCCACACTACTCCGCTGTCTGTACCGATATTCATCGTTGCGAACCGAGCGATTGTACACACCGGACCGGACTATGATGATATTGTAACAGTATACACTGCACGTAAGTACATTACGACGTACCATCGCGAATGCGCGCAAACTTTCGATTTTCGGGCGGAAAAGAGTATTCTCGTATCCTGCTGATATTATACTTGCCCCCGTATATAAAGGTGTATATGTATACATGTATGCGAGCTCAAGTTTGGAAATGAGCGCGGACGATCGGCAGGGGCTATTTCACGCGCGGGTGGCTGCTCGCTGGGGCGAACGAAAAAGGAAGACAGAGCGCGGAAGAGGGTCGGGTCCATTGGGGGGGGGGGGGGGGAGTAAAGCTCCGCGGAGCTGCAAATTTCTACCGATGCCCCGAACCGCGCGCGCGAGCATAGTATTTACCAACAAAGGGCGGCTCGGTGTTTTTCGGCTCGTTTTTCTTTTAGTCCCGCGCGCGCGTCCGTTCCCCTCCTCCGCGGTAATAATAGATCCGAGTCCCCGGGACGCACACGTGTGTTTCCGACTTGTCGCGTCCCGGGCCCCGCCCATCGGTGGGCGAAACTTGAAAAATTGTTTCCGCGCGACGAGCGTTTTGATACTTCTCCGCTTCGCCTTGCAGGAGCTCCTGGGGACGTAATATACAGGGCCTGTACAACCGGGGCTCTCCGACGAGCGCAGGGTCGCCGAGGCTGCAGCTGGACCGGCCGATCGGAGCACGCGTGGAACAACGTCTCCGCGATCGCAGAGGTGAGTCCAACCAGGAGGGGGGGAAAAAATAATGGTGACAAAGAAAAAAAAAAAAAAAGAAGAAAAAAAAAAAAAAAAAAAAAAAAAAAAAAAAAAAAAAAGTTCACGGCTCCGACGCGCACCCCTCGAGTTGTACATACCTATATATAGATTAGCGTGTATCGCGGCATCAAGAGCGTGACGATGAATCGAACGAGTCGTTCATTCATGCGACTTGGCTGGATGCGCTATACATTGTACACATGTATAATACGATGCCCCCGCAGGCAAGTAAGCGATAACACTATATAATATATACGTAAACCAGGCGCGCGGCGCCGCCACGTTTCGTATACGGCACATCTCGCGTCAATGAAATTACTTGCCACCGATAATTGGGTCATCCAAATTTACCCGAAATTCGTTTCTTTCGTGTAAAAAGGTCATCCACGAGACACATCAACTTTAGAACAGGCCACCGATGCCCCTTTTTTTTTCCCCCCCCTCCGAAGGACCGCCCCCGCGGCTGATGTACACGGGCGGCCTTCCTCCTCTTTTTTTCTCTCTCTCGCGACCTCCTCCCCCCGCCCGCCTCTGTATATTATATACGAGTGACTGACGGCCTGGATATTAATACATTTCACGCGTGTCTCTCTCTTCGAGAAAGCCTCCGATGATCGTCATACATATATATATGTACACCGCACACGGCGCACTCGCTCTTTTTTCCCCTCGGCTTCGCTCCGCGGTCTTCCGTCGTCGTCGTCGTCGTCGTCGTCGTGCTTACGAATCTTCACCGATCACGACTCTCCGTTTCTTTCGACTCCCTGCTGCGACTGATTTTTTTTCTCTTGCTTTGCGACGAAAACCAGTGCGAAAAATCCCACGCGACGGCAATACTTAATAAATTGTCGAGACGGGCACAGGAGTTGCCTGACAAAGAAGACTCAAATTGTAACATGTACGGTCGACGTGATTAAATTCGTTACGCGGGAAATTTAAACATTTAATCCCTATTGGCTGCTACACCAAAATAACCTCTCCAATAGGTAGATTTCGTACTTCCCGCGGAACGAATTAAGTCACGTCTACTGTACAATGTATACGTATGCGCGCGAAAGCTCTCGCCGAACGCTCGATCTCCGGCCGTCCGGTCCTCAGGAAAATCCCCACGAAGATAAAGAAAAAAAACCCCCCCGCGCACCGCCCCGCCCCCCCCCCCCCCCCCGAGGCAATTTCGGCGATCCGAGCTTGCGGGGCCCCCGCAAAAAGCGATCCGCCCGACTGCGACGCCCACGCCACGGTGTATATGTGTATATAATACATGTGTCACGCAGTACCACGCAGCGCGCGCGCGCGTACGAGCCACGAAGAAAGAGTTGCGCGCGGTGGGTGGAGACGCGTCTGCGTGTGTGTACTATGATGCTGCGGCCCGCGGGAGTATGGCTGATGACGGCGGGAGGGGGAGGGACAGGAAACGGCGTCCATGAATGAAAAAGCTCCGGCGCTTCGTCGCCGGCGGAGTCGACGCGGGCCGTGCGACGAGGCTGATTCGCGCGTGTGGTACAGTTTTTCGCGACGGGCCGAGCGCGCGTCCACCCTCGGGCGCGTACCTAGTATGTGCACCGGTATGTTACATAAATAATTAACGCGTCCGTTTGTCCCGGCATTGTTGTACGCGTATTTCTGATTGAAATTGTGGTTTTTCTTTTCACGCAGCACAACGCTCGCCGGTTGGCATTCATCGTCCGAGTGATCATCACCGTACACGACCAACCATGGGCTCTGAAAGCTCGCGTTGTGCGCGCGTGCGAACGTAGTACGTAATATATGTGCAACACCATCTGGATAATAATCCGATCTGTTTGATTCGACCGTAAAAACCTGAGAGCGCGCGGCGATACGGCGCCGTACAGTACAGTCGCGAGTTCCTAAGGGACACAAACGATTCGATAAGAATACACCCACAACCCTCAACGGGTCGGCGCCCGCACGATCTTGCCCCCCCCCCCCCCTTCCCGATGCCTCCCCGATACTTGCGGTCAACGATCCGTCGTTCGATCAGCGAAATGTAAAAAAGCTTGGTAATTGATAACAAGCCCCATGATACGATTGTAATTAACGCGTATGCGCGCTTGCGGTTCCTGTACTCACGCTCGTCGCTTTGCTTCCGCACCGCAAGCTCTGCAAGCATATCATACGCGTGTACAAGGAGCGGGCAAAAGTCACCGATACATCATACACGGGTCAATAAAGAGTGTAAAATATTGCCCATGTACTCGCGAGACTCGACAGTCATCGGCCGCTGATTGCTCTTGTTCGCGAGGGCTTTTTGCTTTTGGCAAGCGAGAGCTTTCGTCGAGAGCTTTGCGTCGTCGTCGCCGCCGCCGCCGCCGCCGCCGCCGCGCCGGCGTCATCGTCATCGTTGATGGCTCAGGGGTGTCCGACGCGTAAGTTTTACGATATTATTGTTGTATCAGAGATAACGACTTGCGTTTGCCCGCGGTTAGTGTAGAATTGTGCCTACGTACGTATGTGTGTACAGGTGTGTTTGACAGGGTTGAGAAAAACATTATACCGGGAGGAGTGGAACATTATCATTCGCGCACGATTGAAACGTACACGGGACAAATGGTGAAATCCAACCAGTTGAGGATTGTTCGCGCTTTCACGGTTTACGCACGGACAGCGTGGATACAAAAAACTTCATCGATGACTGCACCCGTATTTATAGAATCGAGTGTTATAATTTAATAGCTGCGAGGGTATAATGATTAGAATTGAAAAATAACTACAGGATTGGTGTGGGGTACACAAAATTTGTCCTTGGTGTGGGTGTTTTTGTACAACGATTCTTTGAGAATTTTTTATATTGATCCAACACCATGTCAACATTATACTTCGTTGGGCAAAGAACAAGATGTAGGGAAGAAGAAGAAGACAGGTACTCGAACTCGTTTCGTGCTCGACCGACCTTTTCTCCGAGTATGTTGGGTCGATACAAACATGGAACGTAAAATGTACGGAGACATCCAAAATCTGCACAGCTTTCAACTGGTGCGCAAAAACACCCACACCGAAAAAAAAGCCAACACGCGTTGCAGAATAATTTTCTCTAATGTTTAGGTGAGGTATGCACTCGTGTATTGAGTACGTGATGAATGTAAGTACGGGGTACATTTGTTATACTAAAAATGCCCCGCGTACAACTGTTCAGAAATCACTGCGAGGAACGATTTTGAAAACGAAATAAGTCATTAGTACCTGATGCCTGTGATACGAGTAAAAATGACAAGTGATAAGACAAACTTGTCAAAGGTCTTGTGGATAAAAGTATTAGGTAGCGATCTTAGAATTCGATTTTGTTTATGTTTTTTTTTCTGGAATTATTACGTTTTTATGATGTTTCAAGTACTCTGCGCTATCGAACAACTTTTTTATCCTACGCCAAGCGTATTTATTCCGAAATCAAGCATACGTCGGGAGATAATTTTTGTCAAACATTTGTGCAATATTTCTTTACCAAGAGATGGCATAGAACCTACAGCATACACAAATATAGCAAATTTTAAAATTTGGATAGCTATATGGTTATAAGTTATCTGACATTTATTCTCGTGGCCTACGCTTGTGTAGTAAGAGCACTAAGAGCACCAATCGACGTAAAACAAAACAATGGTCGTATGATTATAATCTTTAAAAAATGTCTCGAAACACCCACATTGAAAAGAGAAATCATGAAAAAGATAACAAAAACGCACAAAAACATGATAAGATTCAGAGTGAAAAATATCGTGTTTCTTCAAGTTACCTTTTCTCAATGTATTCATGTTGAACAAACTTTTATAATTATTATTGCGTAATAATTTTTATGGACAAATAAAACTACACGCAAACATAAATTTATACATTGTGAGAGACAAAAAAAAGTTTTTCCGCGAAAGAGTAAACGACCATCACTTTGGAGCGACCGATGGATGATCGACGTAGCTATAAGCTTGAAAAATGTAAAATACGTAAAAAGTACGACTTATGTTATATAATAATATGTGTAGGAAACAGCATATCAGCATCTATCTTGAATGATACATGCGTTCAGTTTGCACCGTGCTGAATGAAAATAGTTCTTCCCACAAGAATGTGTGCACAAAATCAATCCCAAAGAGCAGCAGCAACAGTTGTGCGGATGATGAATCGAAAGCATATACTTATATCAGCGATTCAGCAGTCGCAGTCATTCATCTGCCATTCAATGTGATAATAGGCATGCAGAATCAGAAAGACGCTGCGGCTCAACTGGTATTTATTTGACACAGACGCACGCCAGCGCGGAAAAATTCCCTGAATGATAGCGACACCTGGTGGTCGCGAAAATCACTCACGACACTCATGCACGCTCAGCAATGAATATTATGTATACATGGATCCTTTCACGGAAACTTTAAATATTTAAATTATAAAATTTATTTTTTAATAATACAATAAATAAATTTTGTAAAGAAACGCATGAAAAAAGTTCTTGGGGGGGGCACAAAAATGTCAGAGATATATTAGAGTAGCCTTTAACACAGCTGCGCAGAACAGAAAAAAATTGTTTTCCATTTTCTTATTTCTACTGGAAATAATAATTTCCGTGATAATGGTTACGGTATCGACTGTTAAGGAACAAAAATTTCGTCTTCAAAGTTGTACTGTGTAGTTGTTTTTTGCGACACATTAATATGACTTTTTCTCGGAAACTACATCCAGCTATATTACCGTCAAATCAACTTTACAGAAAAACAATTTCCAGTACAAACTATACAGAATTTCATGTGTTACACTACCAGTTGAATTACATAATAATGTACAAACTTCTTGAACTTCGAAACTACATAATATAAGATAAGCAATTTCGAATAAATTAAAAAAAAAAAATGAAATCCGAACAGATTTGTCTTAGTTCGTCAAATTTTTAGACAAAAGGTATACAACGATCAAGGATGTGTGCTGAATATCTAAAACGAAAGACAAGTTTGATAATATCTGCAATTTTAGGTATTTATGACAAAAGATCGTTTTTGCTCACGAGCCACGATAAAGTTTTTCTAAGAAATTTTCTTCCGAGACAATTAGTCTCGAAATAATAGAAATTTCGGTTCGACTTTGATCTCTCTATAATATCAAAGTGTACTTACGTGTTGAAATTCAGTTTCTATACTTGACAACTAACACCATCACCTATTTGATTATTTTTTTTTTATCAATGTTGCGTATACGCGACCAAGCTGCTGGTAAACGTTTCAGCGGAACCATCCATATATCATGTAGCCCATACAATAATACGAGGATGTCAGCCACTCATGAGCAGCAGAGCAGAAGAGCAGTCAGCATCAGCAGACGTGCGTCGACCGTTGAGCCGATGCTCGAATATATTTATGTTATCAGGAGTCTCTCCTACTCTCTCTCTCTCTTTCTCTCATCCCGTTTCTGGCCCGCGTGTTTTTTATTAGTATAAGTGTCTGGATTCCGGATCTGCGAGAATTGCGTCAAAAGCCCCCAAGGCTTGAGAGCAATTATATAGTTGGAGGAGCGCCATTGGAAGAGTTGAATCGTCAAGTTCGGTCAGTTCGGTGTGGATTGTGGATTATTGTTGTATTTGGTACTACATACACTTGCCTCGGGCATTCTGTTCGACAAGTGACAGTGAATGACTGCGTACTTATATATAAAAACAAATTAAAAGCAAGAACAATACAGTTCATGCAGTGAAGTCCATAAGTTCAGTGCAGTTGCAGTGTATACCTCAGTCTTGAGTATATAACTTATTTATTCCCTTAATATCATATTTATAGTCTTCACGTCTCGAGAGTAAAAGTAATAATACCTTACAAAAGTGTATGGGTACATTCTGAAGTACTTCTAATAACATAAGACCAATAATGTTATGTGTACACATAAGGACTACCTGCTGACGCGAGGCATAGCCGTCACAATTGTGTAAGTTGTCGTTTTTACAATTTATTCTCCCAAAGGGGTAAAGGGGCCTTTAGGTGGTAGGTCTGGTAGGAGCTCGAATTAATGTATAGACAATTGATACTTATTAACTGGATGTCGAATATATAAGGGTGTCGATCGTCTAGCTGCTTCTCTGTCAATGTATACATTCGTGTATATATTATTCATGTATACATAAACTGCATGTAAGTTTATATGAATGAACACATCGCTCGTTTGCTTTTGAGTCATGTTAAAAAAAAAAAAAGATTACATGATGATAAGTGCGACCCATTCAATGATAATATTATGTCGAGATAAGTAGTTGACACCAATACCAATACCGAGCATACGTTATCCATTGTAATATTTTACTTGAATGGGCTATTGGGTGATGTACTCAGGACACGTGCAACTCAAACGGTGAATGAGCAATTGAGCAGATGAGAGATAAGTATACTCACCTGTGCTTACATATACAAAGCCCTTGTCGGACAAAAAAAAACACAGCCGATGGAAAACACTTTTTCGTCTTCCTGCTTCCGGTTTGTTGGATTAATACGTGCAACTTATGTCTTCCGGCTTCCTGTTTGTTGGAGAATCGGAGATACCAGGTGTAATGCATATTTTACAAGCTCTATATAGGTACATATAAGTGCGTATATATGCACACAATACCCACAAATATATAATGCCGCGGTGCAGAGTCAAAATGACCGGTGATGTCATGCGTGGTCTGTATATGTATGTACACACGCGTGCAGTGTGGTATACATAATATAGCAGAGAGCGGCAGCTGCACTATTTACTACTTGTGTACATGACACATTATATATATATATATATATATATATATATATATATATATATATATTATACTCTTGCTTCTTGCCCGGCTCGTTATAATTTCCTGGTGTGTTCTTTCAGGGGCCCGGGAGGAAGCTGCGCCGCGAGCTGCAGCCAGCCACTGCTACTGTACCTTATACCGGTACCATCATCAGCACTATGCGCGACCGGCGCGTCACAATTCCAGCACGACGACTCGGCCAGACTCCGGCTTCCGGTTGCCCGTACTAGGCCTGGAGCGAACTATTTGGCTCAGCCAAGACACCCACGATAACGACGACGACGACCAAAAGCCATCGGCCGCTCTAGAGGGCATGTCAGCGAGCTTCAACCATAAGTAAGAGGGGCCCCCTGAGTATTTCGTGACGACCTTTTTTTTTTTTTTCCATGTATTTACAACGTGTCTTTCTTGTCTGTTCTTTTTTTTTTGACTTGGCTTATTTTTATCTTTTTTTTTTGTTTGTTTACCATTTTTTGTTTTTGTTTCGACGTACTTGTTACGCACACAACGACTTATTTATACAACTCTTTACGACAACTGTACCCTATACTACTGTTAACATGTTTTCGTTTTGGCGTCTTCGCGATCGAGTGCTGCGTGCCGAGGCTTTCGAAATTATATGTTATACTAAACCAATAATATGCATACATACCTTGCCTCTGACGTAAAGATATACTTACATTCTGTGTTTTTTTTTTAAATTTTTTGTTCAATTGACCGACAGACTCTGGCGGTCCACAACGGGACTGGACGATGCTGGAATGGATTTGCGTGTGGCGCAATTTAGTGCCCATACCAGTCGGGAGTTCGACTCTGCTACGACTCCGACAGGGCTGGGAAAAGAACTGCCTGTCTTTATAGCTCTTTGTACCATTGCTGGTGCTGTTCTCTTTGCTTTTCTGGTAATATTACTCATCTCAATTTACTCATACTAACACACATGATGTACATGCAAATAATATACGACCCCTTCATCTTCATTCGATGCCTATTTATTGCAATGTTTTAACAATATTACATTTCTAACAAACAATCAGTAAAGCAAAAAAAGAAAATTCCGTTTGTTTTTAATTGTGTTTGTTTCCGTGATATAACATTAACACTCCCTGAAAAATGAACTTGTTGGCTTTTGCTAGCCTCTTTAGTGATTTTTCTGAAAATTTTAGATTTTGATATGGCTGCGACAGCAAATGTCGCGTGAGAAAGACGCGGAAGAGGGTGACAGACGCGGTTTGGTGGAGGAAGGTAGAGTCTGTCCACCAGATGATTCTAACAAGAATTCAAAAGCAAAAGCGCTGACTGAGGTAAAGTGGGTGGCTGAGCCAGATCCAGAAACCTCAGTAGCTGCAACCGTAACAGAACCGTCAGTGACTAAGGAAACAACAGCAGCAGCAACAAAAACTGTAGTTACTTCCGAAACATTCAGTTCCCTGGTAACATTTTTTTACCGATTTATGTTTATTTCCAAAAAAAAGTTGTTTTTAAAACATGTGTATTTTTTTTTTTTCTCATGCGTGCAGTTTGAAAGGGTTAAAGTAAAGACGGAAAGGCAATGCGTCCCGGAAATTATTTCAAACCCATTGACTGCGTGCCTGGAGTCTATCAATTCAGAAGCGGCAACTGGAATTGCAAGCACTTTGTCGTCAACGACGACGACAACTGCAACCTCGATGATGGCAACGGCTTTCAAGATGTCGATAGCCTCGAGTTCGTCGAGCTCGTCGAGCGTGTTAACAAGCACGACAAGAAAAATACGTTCACCACGGAGGGATGGCAGCAATCGGCGCACGCTGTCCATGTACTCGCCGCACGTCTCGGCAATCACTACTCCCGAGCGCAAGCTTGACCACCAGCGTCGCGGTAAAAACTTACTGGAGAGACGTGGTTCCAGCGCTAGTCTTACAATCGAGCTTTGCCCGACGACGGAAAGTCTCCCGAACATTGTGACCCCGACGCGCGAATTCACGGCCGAGGAGTACCTGCTGAGCACAGGCAATATTCTTTCTCGGGCTCAGCTCAAAAAAACCATTGGGGATCCAAACTCCCTTCACAAGGAATTTTGGGAAGTACCGCCAAATTATCCCGAAGAAGTCGACATCTGCGGCTCTGGTACGAAAAACCGGTACTGCTCGGTGCTACCGAATCCACGATCCCGAGTCGTCTTGCCCGGAAGCGACGATCCGCTCACTAGTTACATCAATGCCAATTACGTTAGAGTGAGTATTAGCTATAGCAAGGATTGGTTGCATAATAATGTAATATCAAATTATAACTACCTCGATCGATGCTTGCTTGCTTGTAGGGCTACGACGACGATACTCGTTACATTGCAACGCAGGGACCGCTGTCGCATACTATACAGGACTTTTGGAGCATGGCTTGGGCAGAGAGAACACCGGTGATCGTTATGATAACGAGACTACACGAGGAGGCCAAAGCAAAGTGCGAGGCATATTTCCCGCTCGAAATAAACTCACGACTGCAGGCCGGATCTTTTACAATAATACTCAATTCGATAGACATTAGAGGGGGCTATGCTGTTCGTGATCTGGAGGTTCGCTACGAAAATGAAAGGCGAACCATCCAGCACTACTGGTAAGTCAATGACAATACATTTTTTTACAATCAAAGGATTAATCGGTTACTGTACATCCTGAAACTTGTTTGGATAGGTACGATTCGTGGCCGGACCACGCTGTCCCAGAATCGTCAGATGCATTGGTTGGTCTGGCCGCGGAAATTAATACACTACCTGGACCAATAATTGTTCACTGTAGTGCAGGGATCGGCAGGACTGGTTGCTTTATCGCTCTTGCTACTGGAATGACACAATTAGTGCGTGAAGGTAGTGTGGATATTCTTGGAATTTTGTGCCAAATGAGGTGCGTATTTTATACTTGCATCGTTGTTGTCATCATTTTAAACTATTGTTCGTTCAAAGCATGAAAAGCCTTTTATTTTCATTTCAGATATGATCGCGGAGGTATGATACAAACTGCTGAACAGTATGAATTTGTCCATAAAGCATTATGTCTGTTTGAAGAAACGTTAGAACACAAAGCGTCAAAGGAAAAAAAGGAGAGGGGTTAATTGAAAAACTTCCACCAACTATAACTATGCTGTGATTTACTTCACTTGTTTAATGAAATTTTAATGACAACCAATTATTTGTTGTCTATCAAGCTGCCATTAAAAATACTGCCGTGTAGTTTCGGTAATACAGCAAAAGACGAAAGAAATCGACACATGTGCAAGGTATCATGACAGTTTTATTTATTTTTTATTATTTGATCAAAGTTTTGCCAATCGCTAAATGCTTTTGACAAAATTTGTTTACCATTAGTGCTATAGTTGCTTTATAAGACAAACAACAACTGACATAATGAATGAAAATTAAATTTAATAAGGCAGCTGACGTAATAAAATAGGTTAGCTTCAAAACGTTTAAGTCCAAGACAAAACGAGTATAGTTATGGTAATTGAGCGTTGAAAATTCGCTTTAAACCTTCGAAAAAAATGCGCTCCTGTCCAACTTTTTCCAGTTCCTAAATGTAACAAGTTTATATCAACTCTTGCTTCTACAAACACTCAAAGTCATCCAAAAATATCATTCTCATCTTTGTCACTCCAAATATTATTGTTATTATTATTATTATTATTATTGATCTTCATACTATACAGCAAAACGACAAAATCTCCGTTTTACTGTACCGTTCTTCTATAAATCATGGAGTAAACTTTGTTTTTATTTCACCCCAAATGTCGCTGAATATTCCCGTTAAGTTTTTTAAATATATATTTTTAGTAAAAAAGACTGAATGTGCATGGATGGAGTACAATAACACTCGTCTTTGCAAATTATTTTATTATAAATTTTACGTAAATAACGAGATTGCAGAGGTGGAAAAAAAAACTTTAAAAATTAAATCTTCGTAGGGAAGAAGTTGACTTTTTAATCAAATAAGTTTATTGAAAATACTGGTGGTAATAATAATGAAAACAATAATGAAAAATAGAAATAGTAATAATTATAAGTACAATAGAAAATAATAGAGGTGAATATTCTTCTTGAAAACATCATGAGAATTGTTCTTAAATCCACATTTACGTGTAATTTAAGAAATCTATTGTGTTCACGATGAAAGATCAGTTACGTGTTAAATTTCGACTCATTTAAAAGTAGTATCGAACGAATTATAAATTGAAAAGAGCTGTATGTACCTCTGTTTTAAATATACAACGTGACATGTAGGCAACCTGCAAATTTACACACCAGCATGTTTTTCAGAGTCACTACCCAAGTGATGTCTTAATTGGTTAAAAATATGTAGATACACTTGATTATTGACCTCGACAACATTTTTCAGTTATACCTTGCAAGTTGTCTATTGTATGCAATGATTGCAAAAAATGTTCTAGTTACCCGTAGCTGATCTATACATTTTTCATCATATGATGGATAGTACATAGACATACGAGGTATAATAATAAAAGACATTAATTAAAATATTCTAAATAAACTGCATAAGCGGACTTTGTATTACTGTCATTTCCCGCATCGTGACCATTCGCGATGAAGTAGTTATTGGTGAAGAATTGCGCAAATATTGAGTTTTATTTTTCGAAATTTTCAATTTCATCCTTGTTTATTTTTCTTTCAACATGATGTATTTATTACCTTGAATTTTTATGACATAATGTTGTTTTATTTAAATGTATTCATTCTGTCTCGACCAACAGAATTGGACATCGATGATCACTATTTTTTATGTTTTGAGACAAAATACATTCGATAAAATCCGTACGTATATTTTAATGTTCAACAAATTTTATTTGAATCAACGGAATACTAATGAATCTGTCGTCAAACGATAATGTATCATAAAAGCGTGGATCTTAACTGATTGTGAAGCATGTGTGACCATAAAAGAAACCACATGTAAAAATTTTTTGTCATCCCAATGTGCCTACAAGTTTATTGAACTCTTCTCACATTATAGTATAATCAGATGAAAATAATATATATCTGCTATCAATCTCAAAATATGCTCATAAAAAACCTCACGTACTCGTGTAAATTTTATCAACCATGGCTTTTACCTTTATGCTTATTGAAATTGACTGAATAATATTTTTACACTTGACCAAAAACATGTGTTTCGTATAAATGTGTATTACGTATGGTTGAAAAATACTTTGTACAATATATAAATTGATTCACTTTGGTCACAGAAGTAACTTTTTATCCTGGTTTAATAGTCCTGTAAAACTTTTTCAAATCTACATGAATGTACGATTTGGATTATTTTTATTTTTACTTTTGAATCCCTTTCTAAATTATTTTACAGAACTCGATTTATATATTCGTTTCACTCGTGTAATTACTTTCAAACTAGCAATTTTTTATGATTTTAATCTATGTTAAACATAAGTTTAAGCAAAAATTAAAAATAATAGTTTTTGTCAATAATGTGCAAGCGCCCTCGGGCCCAGTGATCGCCCTGGCCGTATGTGCATTAGTGGCGAATGCTTTTTTTCCTACCGAGGGTGTACCAGACCTTCAAAAACGCCCGAGATAGGAAAATATCTATTTTAAACATCTTTTATTCACGTTTGAACGGAATATGCTATAATACTTGAAAGTTTTCCATGTACCCAATGTCTTATTGTACACAGAGTTAGGATTTTTTTCAAAATACGCACACACTCATCTGAATTCAGAAATGAACACACTGTCCTGCGTGTGATATTAAAAATGATACTCGCTCCATCACATCTCTAACGATCATAATCCTGAATTTTTCATTTATTTATTACTTAATAATATATTTTAACTTATTGATCAATTAAAGCTGGTAAAGAATTAAACAACATTTTTTCTTCTCAGAAGCAATCTTGTAAGTGAAACAGATTATCGAGGTCGTGATGTATCATAGAGTGTAAGATAATGTATGTACAGAAGACAATATTTTATGTAAAGAGAGAAATAGAGAAAATTAGTGTTTACGTTCTGGTTTATTGTATTGATAGAAATCTGCAAAATAATGAGGCATTTTTCGGTTAACGAGTCATTGTAATTCTTTGAAAGTAATATATGGCTATCAGTTTTTATTCGAAAAGTACTGAATTTTGTCACTAGACTACGTTATAAATAGATACACCTGAAACACCGAATATCGCGTAAATTATGCGCATGTGTTAAGTAATGTAGAAACATTATATTCCATGCTCGCGTTCTATTACATCATCATTTAGTAGATTTTACTTGTACATCTTAAAATCACCTTAATTATCGTGATTCATCTATGAACTTAACACTATATTTTTTTTCATTCTCAAAATCAGATTTTTATGGATCGTTAATGTATATTGTCACACGTCTTTATACAAATATTTATTATTTTAACCATCTATTACAAAGTTTATTGATAAATATTATTTTTATGAGAACTCACTTTTTTATTTGTTGCGTAGTCGATAATGCCTGTATAATTATTTAAATACATATATATATATATATATATATATATAATTTTAGAGCTTTTTATTAATATTTTCAGGTTTGTGTCAGAAAAATATTGTTTAAATCTGTGTAAATTTTTATTTTATAGAAAAAATGTTTAGTTTTTAATCTTTTGAAACTTGAGATTGGTTATAAAAAATTACATAAATATCAAAGTAGTATTTATATAAATCATTTTACAATATTTGCGATGTCTTGCTTATTGCATTCACAATACTCCAAGTATACGTCAAGGCTTTATTTGTTGAAGGAAGCTGAGAAAACTTGAGCAATCGCGATGGGAATATCTATAATGTTTCGATCTGAGAAAATATACTAAGTGGCTGAGCAAATAAAAAATTATTTTCAACAGCAATAATAATTTTAACCACCCATAGGTGTTCAGTTGTATTTGAATGACGTAATAAATGTTTATAGTGTCCAATAGATCATGAAAATTGCCTGGTCCGTCATTTACCTTTTACCTTTGAAATCCTCTATTAGGTAATATTAAATGAGTTGTTATTTTTACACTTATACGTTGGTTCAATAAAATACGCAGTTGAAATATTCATACTTGGTTTATTTTTTCTTTTTTATGTAAATATAAATAAGTTTTTTATCAAAGAAAAAATATTTTCACATTCAAGCGAACATAAAAAAAAAAAAGGACTTCGTGAATATATTATATAAAGTACATTAAATGTGTCAACATTAAAACTATCGTTTTGCAAAAATTCACGTGCCTTTCTTAGAAATATTTCTTTTACGCGGTACACAGTAAACGCTTTTCACAGAGTTCGTATTAAAGGACATAAAAATTTGACATAAAAATTCCATCTAAAATATACATATGTACGGTAAAGAAATGACAAGGTTAAACATAGTCAAACATTGAGTTTAACAAAACTTAACAACACGAATCATACAAACATGATTTTTTAATTGAAAATTCGGTGTTATGAAAAATATTAATAAAATATGTGTGCAATACATACTTTTTTAATTTTAATACTCAATTTTCAATAAAAATAAATAAATTAATACATACTTATCAAATATATCTGTAGAAAACTACTAATTGTAACCTTAAGACTAATTACAATACCATCAAGTCCATAGCTTTCCACTACTTATATTTATTTGAATCCACAGTAACATTGTATTACTCAGCGGAAATAATTTTGTTTCACAAAAATCATTGAGCAGTGACACTGAATTTAAAATGAGCGAAAAAAATTGTCAAAAAATTGTTTTTCAAGTTTCTAAGCATATGCCTTAATATTGATTTTAATTTATGAGTTAAAAACTTTAACAAAAATATTTTATAGTCTTTACTTCATGTTTCTGTCACTGCCAAAAATGTTTTGCAAATATTTTACTAGTCGTGGTATTATGATGATTCAATCAAGGGTTTTAGTTTCATAATAATACAGCATTTAGGCAAATTACCTTTGATTTTACTTTTTATCTAAATCGGTAAATTAAGCTAATTTTTGGAAATTCACAGCTCAAAACATTTGTTACCTTTATAATGGTAATTATACATCTCTGAAACTTCATATCTGTTTTATATTTTTTAAAGGCAATATTACTACTTGATTAAATTCATATGTATTCAATACGACGTTCTGTAATCTGTAGTTCAAATATATTCCATTCGTTATGCTTGTATACGTTTAATCCTATAATATACACAATAACATTCAAACAGGCACAATTCTAATTGCATTCATACTCTTGATATCACATGTATTACTCTTCAAGAATAATGCTAACTTTTTCAAGTGAAAAAAAATTTGAGTGTACTTATAATGCATTTTCTTATTAGGTTTATCAGTATTTAATGCGATGATTGCTATGATAGCGTGTTATACTTTCATGTATATAAACTTACTCACTTGTATAGCAATAAGGTGCGAGTTGGATTGTATTCATAATGCATGATTATTAATAATCCGTTTCTTTTTTTTAAACAATGATTGATACAAACAATTTTTGCTATCAAATACAAAATTAAAACATCGAGATAAATTTAAGAAGAAAAAACAAAATTCGGTCACCTTAGTATTTCACATAAAAATACGTAAAAAAAATTAATATTAATCAGATTTGTTATCCCATGCTTCTTGAAATTGTTTGGAACTGCTCTGAGCACTCCTAAAATACATTTCTCCGATTAAAACTTACATTTATACTTATATTTATAATTTTGTTTGCTAATAATGTACTTTTGATATTGACAAAGACACTTGAATATTTATAAGTATCGATCGAATATATTTAACAATTTACCATTCATAAGGATTTAATTATTGTGACCAGTATAATATATATATACGATTAAATTGACCTGAAAATTTATAAATATCAATGATTTACAAATATAACCCGTAGAAAAACTTCAACGTCAACATTAAAAAGCATGCGACATTGAAATAATTGCCATCGAACATGGAAAACTGAAAATGATAATAAAAAATTTTGTTTCCTTGTTAGTTAACACCGAGTATCGCGATGCTGTAGTCAGGCAATAGTTTCCTTAATATAGCAAGAACAAAAATTCTGGCAGTTGACCGTTCAGTCTTTGATTTTTCGCAGCGATTATTTTTCAATGGCCTATAAAAAATGTGACGCAAAAGTAAATGTAATAAATATATGCAAAAGTGTTGCATTTTATTTAAATATAAGGTTGTTGAAGTGCTCTTTGGAAAATAGAGTTCACAAAAAGGCATTAGCGTCTCCGAACACCTACTGACTTACTTGCAAACAGTGCATTTTTCATTGTGTACGCGCGAATACTTAAATATATACTTACAGTCAACAATTATATAGTAAGCTAATAGTAATACGTAGTTAGGTTAAGAAGGAAGTTGACTGAATAATATTGTTTATTTTTTGTTTAGATCATTATTATAAAATACCGATTTTGCTTACTAGCTTCGATTGGAGGAAAAATAAGGTAGCTGCATGGAGATGCTCTATGTGATTACGATGAGTGAACAAAAATCTTTGAATATCAATAGTATCGTAATTTTTTACTTATTGGAGCGCATCAGAGGCGTTGTATGCCTATTTCTATTATTGAAAATTGAATGAGAAACCTATTTCAGATTAGAAATCTAATTGTATCGCTTTTAATTTTTGATCTACCAAGGCCGACTCTATTCTCCTTCACGTTAATCGTGTATTGTCATGCATAGGCTTGACTTTCACGATTAAAACCTACTATCACGTAGATTCACTAAATCGATGTTTGCTTATACGTTAAGAGAATTCGAATCATATGGGTTGCTAAAGGCGAATTTTATTTCATTATATTTAATCAATATATGGTCACTGAGCATTGTTCATTCTCGTTCGAGATAATGATTTTTCTACTCCGTCAAATTTAAAGTCTTGCAAACAAATAAAAGTTTGTTCTTCATTGAATGCGATTACGCACTTAATTCTTTAGATGACAAACACTTGAAATCACATATATTCACTAGTTCATCATAAGCTCTTCTTACGTCGCATGACCATAAATAATCTGCAGATCACCAAGCACCCATTCTACTCGGGCTGTAAATAGAAAGATTAACAGTTTTTGAGAACAGCGTTTCTCATCAATAAGACTCAAACAGCATCAGTTTGGCCGTGAATTACCTGTTAACTTTCACGCATGATAAATATATTAATATTTTCATTATCACTTTCATATCATTGAACACTTGACAGTATGTTTACGTGTAGGATACAATAGAACACGTTATTTTATCGATCATTTACTACTTAAAGAAATCTGTTGCATGGTAATGCCATAAATATTGGACTTTTTATGTATTATACTAATCGGTAATTATAGATCATGACTGTTATCATAAATAAGTTTTAGGATTATTTTTATGGATGATTAAAATTTTCATTAGAACCTTTTTTGTCATAATATTATAAGATTTAATTACCAAAAGTGATGGTTATTACCTTAGTTTAGTATTAATGGCTATTAGAAATAATGAAAAAACTTTTTCTCGAAACCGATTGAAAACTGTCAAGATGAATAATCAAATGATTCGTTTCTCTTAGTAATAAATATAAATAAATTTACAAAACATACTGGGCTTCGAATCTTCGAGTCAGGTTTAACCTAAAGCCGAAAAACAAAAAAGAAAAAAATAAAAATTAAAAAAAAAAAAAAAAAAAAAAAAAAAAAAAAAAAAAAAAAAAAAAAAAAAAAAAAAAAAAAAAAAAAAAACTTTCCACGTGCCATTTAAATAAGAATCATCCGAAATACTAATGATTCATGCATACTTATTTGTAAAAACAAAAACAGCACGAGAGTCATACAACTGAATCTATTATTCACGATAGTTGCGCTTGCACTTAATAATTGTCATAATAATCTTTGGAAGTCGCGTTCATACAGAAGTGATTATCCGGTTTCTTGGCTTTGGGTACTAACGTGACCCGGAGATTTGAGCACCAGACTGAGTGTTTTGTTGACTTGTGGCTTCTGACCTGGAAAAACGGTTATTAGTTATGCATGTCACGATAAATATGACACGCAGTTACCCGGACACATTTATTTTTGGACGAAAGTGTCTAAATTCGCCTATACTCTGACCGTGCAGGGAGTTCAATACGAGACCTCATATTTTTCTAAAATACCGCGGTCACTTGAATTTTCAATTGGAACAAAAGTTACATCACACCATGTCATTGCGCGTCGTCAACCAAACAGATGGACGGAGCATATATCATGATGTGGCTTCGATAATCGAAACTTTTCAGGAGGCTCATACCCCCTATACTCTCCACAGTCAACTGAGTACCCGATCGACAAAACCATCATTCAATTACACGAAGGATCAGTATCGGTGATGTATAAAAGGTATGCGAGCCTCCTTGGATAATAATGATGATAATAATAATAATAATAATAATAATAATAATAATAATAATAATAATCCGTATACCTGTGAGACAAATCACTGCTGCTGCTGTCGCTGGCGTTGCCTGTTTCTTCGAGTAGCAGTTTCGAACCAAAGCCCTCGAGATCGATATCGAGAAAGAGCTGTCCCAACTGGTCGTTGACCATGCTCGGCTGCTTCGAGTGCCTCAGGAAGTCAAGGTCTTTCTTGAGCACGTCCTCGAGGGACTTGGGAGCGATTTGGTACTCGTAAATCAGCTCGGGTGTTATCTTGACTCCCTCCATCCAGGGCGGCTCCTTGCGCATCATGCCGAAGCTCTTGCGGTTCTGCGACTGCTCGGGTAGGCTCTCCTTGCTCTGTAAAGTTAATGGGAAAAAATTAAATTTTGAAGTTTGACATTATAAAATATACATATTATACTCTTTTAAAAGCTGCAAGCTTCAAAAGGACGGCACATGTATATAGATATGCCTATATACCTCGTCCGAGTAGGCAGTGTTGCGCTGATAGGTGTTGCTGTCGCTGCTGTAGCTCATGTTGAGGGAACTGCTGAACAGGCTCGACGAGTTTTTCGAGCAGTCGGCCTTCTCCTCGGACAGGATTGAATTGCCCTTGGTGTTGGCCGTCGTGCACTCGTCGGTCGCGCTGAAGCAGCCGCCCTCGTTGCTCACGCACGACGATACGACGCTGCACGGAGAAAATATCTGAAATTTCGGGAAATAAGTACGACTGGAATGAGAATATCCTGTGGGCAAAAAGACAAGAAAACCATACCTTTTTCGAAGCCTTGGAGATGCCCATCGTACTGCCGGGCTCGGCCTTAACGCTGGTCTCCCGACTGGAGGGACGTTTGAGATCGACGACGCCCGTAGCCGGCAGTGCCGCGGAGGTGGAGGACTGGGGCTGCTGGTGGGCCATCGGGTTGTTGATGGACGTTCCGGGGAACGGAGCTTCGGGTACTGTGAAGGGCTTGCACATGGACGGGGCTCCGATCATCGACGGGTACATGACGCTCTGGAGCGACGCTGCCATGTACGGCACTGGAACCAAACCTAAGCTCGCTGCGTTAGTCGTCTTCTGTATGTATAGTTATATGGGGTGCCAATGGTACGAGACCGCAATGCTGTTATTTTACATTATTCGTATTTGTTAAAACAATTTGGAGCGCTGGAAAACAAATTTTTCGGTCAAGTGGGATTATTATAAATCGTTGTAATCGATAAATTGAATTTTTCTCAGCTTTAGACTTGAACAGACTACTTTATACAAGTACATACACATACACATCATGACGAAAAAAAAAATAAGGTAAAGGTTACGTACAGTAGGGGGCGGGCTGGCTAATGGGGTTCGGTGGCCCGGGGTGCTCTTGCGGCAGAGCGGTAAGGTTCGGGTTGACCCGCGGCATCGTCACGGGCACGTAGTAAATGGGGAACATTTGCGGAAACGTGGGAAATCGACCCATGGCCTGGGAAGACACACTGAAACGAATGATCAAAGTTGGTTCGTTATTTATTGTTTTATCGTTGCGTTGCGTCACATAATAATAATTATTAATGATAATTATAATAATAATGATAATACGTTCATGCATACAAGAAATATTATACATCGTATACCGTAGGGTATTCATGTATAATAATCATAATAATTAGATTCCGAGCCATATTTGAATACAACGCTATTATTAACATCGAAACATCGAGAGTGCGATAACAGCGGCGGCGACGCGCGTAAATTAATTTCGTGTACTAGATGGAGATATAAGTGATACAACACCATATCGGCGTCAATGTTAAATTCAACGTTGTGTGCATTATAGAATCATCACTGTCAATCCAAGCAAGTAGTTTAAATCTTCTACATTTTGTATATCATGCGCATTACGATGGATAATAATAGAGTTTTTTTTTAACCAACAAATTGAATGATGTTCAATGAAAATTGTATAGTTTGGCCGGTGGCACAGTTATGGAATCTTTCGCGTATAATCAACATCGTTTGATTGGATGATGCGATCGAGTGAAACAATTTGACTGTTAATCAAATACCTCCTCAATTCAAAACTTCGATAAACAACACAACACACTTGGATCAACAGTACGATGGATAATATATACCACATTAAAAGCTACAGTAAAATAAGGATGAATTACTTGGTAGGCGTGAAGCAGTGCTGCGCGCCGGGGGTAGCGGCTACCGGCATCTGCTGCCACGGACCGGCCGATGGGCCGGGCTTGTTGCTAGTAATACTACTGTCGAAGCTGGGCTTGGCCTGCTGGCGGGCCTCGTGCCTCGAGTGCTTGTACCCGTGCCAGGCGTTCTCGGTCTCCCACAGGCACTGTCCGGCGGTGCGCTTCAGCTGGTTCGAGGACTTTGGGTCGCGGGCCGCAGCCGCGGCTGCCGACGATAGTTGCTGCTGCTGCTGCTGCTGCTGCTGCTGCTGCATGGCCTTCTGCTCGTTGAGGGAGCTCTTGTTGCGCTTGTCGCCCTTTTTTTTCTCGCGGTGCTGCTGCATCATGAGCTTCTCCATGTCCTCGTTGTGCCGGTTTAGAAGCGACTCGGTGAGGATGGGCGACTTGAAGCGGTTGTTCCCATCGGCCGCTGCGGCCGCGTTGCCGCTGTGCGCCGGGGTCGGCTCGAGGTTGGTCGAGTTGCTGATGGCGTTGCTCGTCCCGCCCCGGCTGTCGAAGCCCGTCGAGCTCTGCCTGTTGTTGGACTCGCTGCTGAGGTTCTCCGCGCTCCCACTGTTGCCGCTGCCGTTCGTCGACGAGGTGCACTTGGTCTCGCGAGCTGGTGATCATCCATCAGTTGGATTTGGGTTTGGTGTCAGTGATGTAGGGTTTCAGGGTCACGATATCGCTCATTGAGCGATGGCAGAACGTGCAATGCCCCAGCAATTTTTTTCAAAAACGCGTGACAAAAATTTAAAAAAAATAATAATAATAAATAACAATACATCGATGCCTTTGGCAAAGACTGGTACGATTCGTGACGAATTACAATGGAAAATTGATCGACGATCAAAATCCAACGCCTTTTGACGATGAACATCAAGAGCCCAGGTCGAGATTTTCACTTTTTTTTACGGGAAATAGAAGTTGTGCTTTCCTTCGTCCGAGGCGCCCCATACTATTGAAATCCATCGAGAATTGTGCTGTAGATATATAAGTCTTTGTCCAAGCTTAGTGAAAGGGAATAGTTTTCGTCCGAGGCATCGATGTTTGTAACGTACTATTTTTTTTTTTTTTTTTTTTTTTTTTTTTTTTCTCAATTTTGTGATACGACGACGTTAAAAAAAGTTGAGATACTTTTCTTTTTTATTAATTGTAATGCGACGTTTTTCCACTCAACGAACAATGTTTCAGTCCTTAATGGCATCATTATCGTTTTGTTCGTGGTTGTTTTTGGTGATGGTATTACATACTTAGACGTAATGAGAGTAATAATAAAAATGGGTTGTCAATTCGAAAAGTACATGTAGGTATGTACCTGGCCTAGAGCTACCGTCGTTCTTGGTGGCTTGGAGTTCGTCGCTGCTATTAGCGCTCGAGTGGTTATTCTCCTCGTCGCTGCCGTAGGGCTTCTTGTTGACGCTCATGCCGAGGTTGCTGTTGAAGAAACGCTTGATGTTGTCGTGGTAATTGAGCTGGTTGTAACTCGGTGGCGTCTCCGTCGAGGACTTGCTGTCCAGGTACTCGTGGTGGGGCGATATCTCGCCGAGCATAACACTGTTGTCCTGTAACACGGGATTGCGCGATCCCTTTAAGAACATCCCCCATATTACAGTCAACACATATGGACCACCACTTTTGGAGCTTGGATTTTTTTTCTTTCCATGTTCATTTTTACCATTTTCATTACTAATTATACTACAATTTATGGTACACAGTAAAAAATCCTATAGCTAAATTACTACGCTCAGCATAGGAAATTATCCGAGTAGTCAATTTAGTACTACATTTGTAAATTTACTACATTCAGCGTAATAATTTTACCATAGGATTGTTTACTGTGTAGTTGCTCTTTTGTTTTCTAGCAATAAACAAAAGTGGAAGTCACTGTTTCGTATGAAATACGTATTAAGTAGCATATGTCGAGAACAGAAAAAGGTGTATATTGGAATCTATATTTTTTATAGGTATGAACAAGTTACTCTGTTTGTGTAAAAAAACTACGATTTTGTACATAGGGCATGATAAATGGTTTTTCTAACCATGTCCCCTGTTCAATAAATTAGGTATTTAAAAACATTGATTTCTGAAAAATAATATATCCACAAATTTTTTCAATAGAAATTAAGGTGCCTCTTTCTTTCCAGGCTTCAATTAGTGTTCTACTTAATTCGTAAACAAAAAACAATCATTTACGTGTTTACAATGTGCAATATATCATGCGCGAGTAACACAAGTGTAAGTATTTAATAAGTGCGAGTTAGGTTGTTAAAAAAAATACAACACTTTATTTTACCGACATAACGTGGTGTCCTTGATACTCTTCATTCATCACTAACCTTTTTAATCTTTGAAATACGAAAAAAAATAGGTGGAATAAATATCACTGAGAGCATTAAATTTTTTTTTTTCCAAGGTGTTTACTTTTCAAATGGCTAAGAAATATCAGACGTATTATGTTATAAGTCAAATACACCAGTGTGTAATAGTGGTATAAATATGCAAAATTAAAGTGTACATATAATTTTTATGTACATGGATAATTGCAGAAAAACTACGATATTGTATGTCACTGCCCTTTATAACCGCCCATTTTATTGTTTCATTTCAAAAGCTATTATAAATATTGTCAATTATTTTTTTTCAACAAATGTTTCAAGATAATACCGAAATTTGTTTTGCACCAGTGCAAGGAAGAAAAAACCAACTCAATTGTCATCATCATTACCATTCGCAATTTAAAAAATCTACTTTTAACGACGTGTGAGGCCAGTACCGTTGATAAAAAAAATTGTTTTTTCTCATTTCAGACTTTAGAATTGCGATTTCATTAATACTGTTGAGGAAAGCGATAATGTATAATACTAAGCATGTAATGCCTATACGATGCGTATGCGACCACGTGATACATTGACTGTCTTATTGTATATATTGTCACATTGTACAAAAAATACAGTTGAATAATGTAAGTGAAAATACCCCAGATCGTGGTCAACGCACTATCATATACAAAAAAATTATAAATATACAGAAATCTAATATGCATTCGTAAAAATTTCAAATAAGCTGGGTAAGAACAACCATGATCAAAATATATTATCATTTCTTATATAATAGTCACCAAAAAACTGCTTTCGTCGACTGCAATGTGGTCTTTGATGGGAGCCAGACTTTTGATTTCCTGTAGAATATTCTCCACGAATGAGGTGAGCTCATTTTTTTTGGCGAGCAAATCGCAATCTGCAACCGCACACGAGGACTTCCTCTCAACGTCCTGGAGTGGACGAGCGCCGAAGAAAACGGAAAAAATGTCCGTTGTACATACGCAATAACGCTTTTGTCTGGGGTGGGGTTGGCTATCGTATAATATCTATGCTTGTTTGTCTCTATAAAAATCTTAAATACGACGGCTATTCGCTTGAAGAGAGATAAATATCATTAATATCTGTAAGATACATGATAATAGAGAATTCTTATATAATACGATAATATGCATGCATGATAAACAGTATAACAAACTGTCATCATTGTTATCATTACTATTATTATGATAATTAATGTTCTTATCATCATTATGATCATGATGCAGGAACTACTAGCGCAGCTGAAAAAGAAATTGTCAAGCAAATAAGAAATCTACTAATCTCTGTCTATGATAGCCCTATACTGAATATGATTTATATTACATCAAATGTCGGTAAAGCTGTACTTAAATTAAAAATTGCTAATTAGTGAATCAGAAAAGAGGGAAACAAGGAGGACTAATGTACAACTAAAAATGATGATCTTATAGTTTAATTTGTTTTCATAATGATTGTTCATTTGTAGTCACGCAGCATCGTTAGAACTGTAAAATTGTCAGCATTTACAGAAAAAGTCATTCACCGTTCGAAACGAGACAAGGTATCATCTATCGAATAATTGTCTATGCTGTATGGGAAACGCTTGAGCAACGGCTAAAGACCAATTTCGTTTAATTTGTGTAGTAAGAAGTATCCGTTACGTTAGATCAGCAAATAATCTAATATAAATAAATTAGCTGTTTGTAGGAATATGTAACAGCTGAGTGTAATGTTCTCCTTACTTCACCCCCTCCTAAGAAGCTATTTGTTCCTATCATAATTGGCAATCATGATTATTTTCATCAGTATAATCGTTCGTCGCGAATAATATATATAGCGTTTAATTACCCGAGTGAGAAGATCTATGATTTCTTTCTCGATAATTTTAGCTTCCTTAAGCACTTCCTCGCTTATATGTGTTAGGAAGTGGCTTCCTTGAGCAGCAGGCGAGTGGAAGACATCGGGATTGGCTGGTCCTTTGAGCACCCGGTGTTGACCTACGACAAATTCTAGATTTTTCTTCCAAGGATCTACGAAAGCGGACCATTTGGTCTCCAGGAAGACAAAGTCGCCGTTTTGTGCGATGCATCTGTAAGGCTTCGATCTATATGAGGTGTTGTCCAGGGTGATCACCTGCGACGCAACATTTTAAGAAAATCCAACGTGTAGTCATTTTTTTTCATACTCAACGACATGTTTGTAACCAATCATTCGGTCATACACAGCATGGGATACAATTTTCAGAGATGACTACAGTTGGTAGACAACATCTTGTTGTCAACGATGATGTTGTCTTTGGAGTTAGTCTTCAATAAAATTTAACATCGTTCGCATTGATTAGTCAAAAATGTGATTTGAATCAACTAAATATTTGTTTTTCTTTTACAAATAACGATCAAGAGGTCAAAAATGTTTACTTTACTCTCAATAAGAAATATGCGCTTACTTACTTTACATCCGAGTAACTATAGAAACTAAAGTAGAAGGCGCGGAAAAAAATTAAAAAGAAAACTAGGGGAAAAACAGCACACTTGTCGTAATTCGGCCAGAAAAGGTCTCATGCTCACTGTCTCGTAGATGTCTTTAATGAGCGGCAGATCCTCGGGATAGTAGAAGTCAAACAGCGAACGATCAATCATATCCTGCGGGAGATACCCCAAGTACTGTACAACATCGGGATCGACGTAGGATAGACGGCAAGTCGCCGTGTGGCGCGTCGTAAATACCGTGGATATTATTATTTCTTCTGGCACTGCAATAATTTTTCATTTTTCAACATTTTTTTTCAGTGATACTTTTTTATTGGTTTCGTAGGAAAGTAAGTTTTTTTATCTGATCGATTTATTTTCACGCTATCGATCGTACCCTTCATTTTCTCGAGTTTTTTTTACACAAGATACATACTTAAGAGACATTCATATAGGATACAAATACGTAACATGAAAACAGTTGTTTATGAAATTAGACGTTCACGTAGCGAATTTTTAAAAGCTATCTCGGATCAGAGATAAAAAGGAAGAAGTGAGAAAAAGTGATTTTACACTTGTTTGTTTTTTATAACCATACGTATTTGAATGTAGCTATGTAATAATAAATACTGCGACTTGACAAAGTTTGATATTATAATATCGTCTACTTAAGAATTATTCATGGTACTATGTACCTGTATGAGTATAGCAATTCTAAAATAAAGAAGACAAAAAAAAACAGAAACAAAAAAGGGAATTCTTTCGGATCTACCTGAATCAAGAATACAATGAGGAATCATGTAATATGGAATTTTAACCACTATCACGCGAAAATTTCCCATATTTTAATTAAATTGAAATTGAAAATCACAGTCATACACAACTTGTCATACATAAACGTACTCGAAACAAAACTTATTCTCGACTGAAGCGCCAAGAAATATTAACAAGTTGGGAATATTAATACATACCTTAACCAGAAGTGGTCTAAATCTGATTTTATCTATTTGGTGCTTAAACTTTTAAAACCCTTGCTAAACTCGGAAGAAGTTACTGTAAACTGTCTAATCATGAATTAGAATTTTCATTCTGGCAATGTTAATGTTAATGTGCGATTATCACAAGAGATACTTGTATAAATGCCGGTAATATTGCATTCGAGCAAAATAATTATTTAATATTTAAAATTAAGTAATACTAATAATAATAACAAATATTGTTTTTCCTATTTTTTCTATTACTACAATGATAATTATAATAAACTAATATAAGTTATACAAATTTAAAGAATTTCATATGTCATAGCAAAAAAGCAACAGCTCCGATTCATAAATTAGAAACATTTATTTTTCATTCTAAACTTTTTGTAAATCAAGTGTCTCTATATTTTTTTGATCAAACTCTTAGAGTTAATTTGTTTTACGTAACGGCTAATTTTCAAAAGTTTTTTTTTGTTCATGTAGAAAATATGAAAAATACTGTATAAAATTGAGGGAAAAAATCAAAGTCACCGTACCTTTGTAGGCTGAGTGAACGGGTTGAAAGAAAACGAGCAGCATAATTTGGTTCTGGAAGCTGGATGCCTTGTCGCCTTGAAAATTTTGAAAGATAAAATTTATCCGGTACGGCACGCACTCGCCAGAGTTCTGCTGATGTTGGCTGGGCGTCTTGCACTCTGAGTTTTCACTGTATTTGAGTAAACGGCAAAAGGTGCTCTCCTTCCGAGTTCCCATTTCTACAGCATAGTCGTAAATAAAAAACAAATGTAAGATCATGGAAAAAAATGCAATAGTTCTGGCAACAAAATTGTACATTTTAGATAGTGATTCGTATTAAACTTCCCACTGTATCCAAATTTAGTCAAAGATTCATGGTTGATGAATAATTACCTGTTGATCGATAATCTCGAAAAGTAGCTATTTCGTTAGCTATTTTATCGCCTATAATATCCTTGTCCTTGGCATCCAAAAAGTCAGTGAACAATTTTCCGGTCCACGAATCTCTTGGATAGCCTAGGGACGTGTGCAACGTAGACGTTGCGTACAACACTAAGCCGTCGTGCATCGATATTACCGCATAATATTTCTCCTATATGAAAAGTAAACAATTTTTATTTCTTGTTCAGCCTTTTGGGGTAATTTCAACTGATAATTACGAGTGGAAAACTTTTTTTTTCTTTTGAGACTAAATGCAAGTCTTTGCTAAAACCAAAGCTGAAAGACATATCATGATTCAATTGTTTGCAGATTATCGTAATAAACCATACAGGATTCGTTTTTGAATGGTTACTGAATTATTTTTATCGAGTGAAATTTCAAGATTACACATTATAGTGACAGATTTTTTACCCATCATTTTTCGTCAACAACAATATTGTACTTGTTGTTATCGTCAATCAGACACACAACACGGTGGTAAGGGCTCACCAATTCGTATATAATGTTAGTGACTTGTCACTCGTAGGTTCTAGAATGCAGCGACATAAGAGAGCGGGAAATTTTGTTATTCTCTCAGTAGATTTAAGATTTTTGTTAACAAACTAATCGAAAGTTTTTTAAATTGTGGACAGAAACTGTAATCTCTAATGTATTTAATCCCTATACATTGAGTTTTCTTATTTAATTTTTCTCAATTTTTGGGGCATAAAATTTGTACAGAGCAAGTTTCAAAGTACTCCGAACACGCAGTACATTTAAGATGTATTTTCTTCATACGTAAAATATAAGTACCGTGATTTCTTAAATTTCGTCGATGCAATCAGTTTCACTGAAATCTATTATTGTATATTTTCTCAACGAGTTACTTTAATAACAATGCCTTTTGTGAGACACAAACTTTTGCAATCAACCCAATAAATTTATTCTCTTGTAACGTAATTTATTGAAATTTTACAAAATCTGCCTCAGGGGTTTGGTCACAAGCCATGTACAGCTTTCTAGAAATTTTCATCTTTAATTGAGAGTTTTTCAACTCTTCGTGGTGTTTCTCATCAATAGAATAATTTTTTTTTTCATAAAATGTAAAACACACTCTGGATGTTGTTCTATTTCAATCTTCGCGGCACATTTCGAAAACCTTAAAGTCTCACATTAAGAATGGTTTTATTGAAATACACATCCGACATGTAAACTATATTTATAAGTATAGACTATACGTCGCATATGTATAAATAATTAATGCACGTGTCTTCATACATCGCAATCCCATTTACACTCAACGTTTACATGACGAAAAATGTAGAATCAAGAGTATTAAAATGTGTAAGAAAATTTTACAAATGATAAAGACTTATTGTACAATTTTTAGGTCAGATATCGTTGAGTATGCTGAAAAAGTAAAACAGCTTGAGATTGTGTATACATTCAACATGTATAAATATATCATACAAATAAAGTGAATAATATATATACGTATAGATTATGCATTAGTACACATATACATCTTATATCTGAAAAATAATAAAGTCAATGCGTTATCGTCTACACCTTTTAAATTTCCCGCATGTCGTTAAACTTCTGAGTCTTTTCGACAAAGCCCGCACTTCTCCGAATTTCTGTAAATTTCTTTTATGAGCAAATTTACATTTTCTCTTTTGAAGTCTCCCCCCCCCCCCCCTCCGAGACTTCGTGCTATGTGCATCTTACTAAACCAAAGGAAATAATTCTGTAAAAAATATATAATAAAATTTTAAATTATAAATAAATGAAAAATCTCCTATATATAGTTAGCAACTGCAGCCGTAAGTACATTATATGCACTATCAATTAATACATACATACGTCATGAAATTATTATAGTTTTGATTTTAAAAATAAGAGCCATCAGGCTCGTATCCATGTAATATATATGTTGACTGTTTAATAATAATTCATTTTGCACTAATTCATCAATGCACCCACGTGAAAGTATAAAGGTAAAAAAAAAAAATTTGCACGAATCCTGCCTTTTAAATTATGGCACCTCCATCATCACAAGGAAAATAAATCAATTTTAGTGGCTTCGTCGTTTAGTAGTTTAGTACCGTAACAAGCGAAGGGCTTTAAAGATCATGAGTAAAAAAAAAAAAAGAAATTTCCTGCTAATTTATATGATGATTGTTTGCCTTAGTTAACTGTAGGTAAGTTTTTGGTTCACAAAGATTCAGCATATGATTTTTCCGTACAATGAATCGTTTTAATGACAAGTTCCGCAAGACAGCATGTCAAAATAAATATTTTGGGGAAGCAATTTTTTTTTTTTCACGATGTAAATTATTTGCTATTTATTTTCTACAGCAAATCCTGTAACTATTTATATTGTATCAACAGATATAAGTAAAGAAACGACGAAGCCACCTTAACAACGGCTTTGATTCTGCAATACACTTTTCATGTTTATCATATGCTCGATCGTAGATAAAAAGAAGACAATATATACTTCTGTACGTATATGCATAAGAAAGATACGGCCAGAAATATGTTTTTTTTTTTTTTTTTTTTTTTTCTTTATTATCTTCTATAGTTGGCTCGTGATGGCACAGTTGGGACACGCCGTTTGACACGCGTGGGAATACTAACGTTGCACGGCTGGAAGGAAGATGGGGCCCCGTCGATAGCATTAGCTTTCGCGGAGTCAAACTCTGCCGTCTCGGCAGCGCAGGCCAAGTTGTTGTCGTTGTGCAACCCTGGATCCGTCGCGTCCACCAATTCTACAACGGCTTCTTCTTCCAACAAAAAATATCATTATACAAACCATCCTTTTTTTTTCGTTTTGTTTTGTTTTCGTTAAAAACTAAAAGGTCCAAGCGGCTTCGTTTGCTCATCTCAAAAATTAATAATAATAATCCTACAAGCGCCCAGCCTTGCTTCGGTAGCTCTATTATCATATACATTCAAGAGTACATTCACGCGTATAGGCACAAAAAATGTACTTTTCACCGTAATTATTGTAAGGCACTATCCCGATACTGTGGGTGTATTATATAGGACAAAAATAACTAAAGCTAACAGTTATAACAATATATGCATGTCAATCAAATCAATCAATGGAAACGAACGCTCCACCCAGTAACTTGAGTGATTTTATTGTAAGTACGCGAATAATAATATATAAATAAGTGCTCCTATGCTGCTATACAAGCAAAACAAAGAATATAATTTGAAAAAACACCTATTCTGAGTTCTGATAAAAACTTGCACATTTTTCTCACTGCCAATGCTGCTGTAAGTTATATGTGAACTATACCTTAGAAATAATACGTTATTAATTATTTTTATAATTGAAGGAATTTGCAGTTTACTGTAAAAATAGAGGTCATGTTCAAAATAAAGTGACTGAATCATTGCAAAGTTTAAGTAC
>JAPYYV010005120.1:0-24188 GCA_030522625.1 Copidosoma aretas | reverse complement strand
CCAAATAGGCTTTTTCGGTAATTGGTTCGATATCGGTTTTTGCACCCGTACGATACAATTAAACCACATAAAATTTCAACTGTAAGAATACAATTGAGTTTTGTGCTTTTACGTATGAAACACAATAATAAAAGCATAAGAATTACCTAATAAGTTTATCATCAGTTTAACGGGTTTAACCGAGTCCACTCCAACTAAAATATCACAGGTTTTCAACAATAAAATTGTATTGAAAATACTCCGACCAAATAACTATAAACGCACATAAAATTTTTAAACACCATTTTCAGAAAAAAACTTTCGGGATTTTTACGATACGTTCTAATAAAATTATGATGCAATATCATTGACATATAAAAACCAATAAAATTTTGATGGGAGAATCATTTTGCACGATAAGACACAACATTTTTTTATTGGTTTCTATTGGACCGAAATACTAGGGTCTTTTTCTTCTCTACTCTCTTGATACTCTTCCACCAAGAGATGCGTTTTCACCACGTAAATATGCCTGTCGAAACCTGACTCGGGAAAATCGTTATGCTGCTACCAAACATATCTTACATCCCCCATTCTTAACATCATACTACTTTGCTCCCTCTCATTCTTCGACACCTATACAAGCCTATTAAACTTTCGGCGGCCACCCGTGACGTCACAGTGTCTGGTTTAAGTTCCCCTCTACTACTCACGGTTATCTGGCGTCGGTAAAGTTGCGCGGATCACCCTTCACCAATCGAGTTATTTTCAGAATTCGCGCATTTATTTACTCTTGGACTACTTGAACAGACCACCCGCGCCGCTCCGTCTCTGACGTCACTCAAAATTTTTGTCCATGGGCCTCTCTCCACTTTCCCCTACCTCCAGCGCCAGCCATATGACATATATATATATATGAGAGCGCGCGGGGGTTCGGCCGGCTAGGCTGTGGGTCGGCACGCGGGAGACCGTGGTTTGATTCCCGGCCAGAGCGAATTTTTCGAGCAAGCACCTCTGTGATTTTTCACATGTGCTTATATTCCTTGCAATGCTCCTCGTAAAGGAATGGGCGAACTTATCGCAGCAAAATTGCCTATTTACCACCTACCCACCTTCCTGTCATGGAAAGGCCTCCCCCATCCCTCATCCTTTCCCTTTCCCAGCTGCTCAGTGCCCAGAGTAGTGCTCTTGCATAGGAGCCGGACTTATAGCAGAATAATATGTATAAATATATGTACATATACTATAAAAGTGCCGCCGAATTTTTGATCCTTACTACTCCGGCTTGCACATATGCTAGCAGAACTAGAGCAGTTTACAGCGACTTTCGGCATTCTTTCGCGCGCCCTTTTTCTCGGCTACTATCCACTACTGCTGGTACAGGGACCGATTCATGCGAAGAATTATGTCTGCATAAGCGCACCTTTCTTATAGCTACAAATATGTTATAATAAGAATCTCTTTGTTAATGATTATAGTTAACAATTTTATTTTAGTATAAGTAAATGTAAGTAGTGTTAAGTGTAGGGGTTTATTACTATACAGTCCATCTCAAAAGTTAATCTCTGCAATCGTAATTTTCTAAAAATAATGTAGGGTAATTTATATTACAAAATAGTAAAGCATTTAAATAAAATTTGTGTACGATGTTTTATTCTGATCAAAATAAATAGTTATCAGTTATAATAAGGTTGCTGGTAAGATAGAAACTGTTGCTGATGAATTTTTATTTTTCAAACTTAATATTCATAAAAAAACTATGGGAAGACTCGCGTTCATAACTTGATTCCACAATGTAGAGCATAAAAATAGCTTTCTATGACGTTTTGAATCATTTTATTATTTTGTTTGATTTTTTTTTTTTTTGGTAAATAATAGCAGAATAATGTTGTTGACAAAGCTTTGTGCTAATTTATTGGCAGCGGTTTTTTCAGTGTACCTTTGAAAAAAAAATTATATCAAAGTTAATATTACACAGTAAGAAAAATAATATTAGCAGTAGAAATTTTTACATATATTTAAGGCTACTTCACTGATTTAAAATGACTGATTCAATAAAAAATTATAGATTTGCTTGAATACGAAAAAATGACATAAAGTAAAAAAAACTTTTTAGTCTCAAATAAAGGTGTTCTAATACTATAGGAGACATAACTATTGAAGCATTTTGAAGTTTTTCACTCTAAAAGTAGCAAGAAACCGCTTATTGGACATAAAAAATTGTTATAACAACCTCAATAATGTATAAAACTTGATATTTTTTTTTTTTTTGATGATTACAAGGATATAAAAACAAATCTTCTAAGCCCTAAATCATCGAAATCAATCGAAAGGTTTTTAAGATATGAGTGGTTTCCCACAAAAATCTCAGTATTTCTTTAATAAAAACTAAACAAAATGTCATCGAAATGATTCTAAATGGAAACTAAAGCTATATATTAAAGCTCTATCAGATGTTGCTATTTAAAAATTCAAATTCAATTTTTTTTCACCCTTAAATAAGTAAAAAAAAACCTGTTTTTTGACCATAAAAATAATTATGAAAACCTTAATAATGGTAAAAGACTTAAATTTTTTTTCCGAGCCGCCACATGGATAAGAAAATAAAAATTTTAAGCCCAGAATCATTGAAATCTACCGTTGGATTCCTGAGATATGACTGATTACATACACAGACAAACACACGCACACACACACACACACACACACACACACACACAGAGACGGACTTTTTCTAAAAATGGTATTTTTCTACTTCAGGCACTTTTGCAACCCTGGTACACCCTTGGTAGGAAAAACAGCGTTCGCAACTCATGTGCATCAGACCAAGGGGGTCCGAACGGTCCCTCGGGCGTTGCTTAACAAGCGCCCTCGGGCCAAGGGACCGCCCTACAGAGATGCAAATTTGTGGCGAAAGTATATTTGTGCCCGAGTCGCGTATATTGTTTTTCGTACCGAGGGCAGAAAGTGCTGTTTTCTGCCCGTGGGCGCACTTTGTGCCCGCTAATTACTGTCTGCCCGTGGGCCGAAAGTGATTAGGAGGGCACAAAGTGGCTCCCGAGGGCAGAAAGGCTCTGCCGCACTTTCTGCCCTAGGTAGAAAAAAACATTTTCAACGTATTTCTAGAAAAAAATTTTTTTTAACGATATAAAGCTTCCTCTATGAGGAACCAAAATTGATGACAGTAATTCCATCATGTAACACCGATACGGCATAACGTTTTACTTCGATTAAGTTAGTTATCTACCTTAACGATCAATAGCTATTTTACTTTGTCTGCAATAATTATTTGATTTGGAGCATTTTCATGTCAAAAAAAGGTAAGAAGCACAATTTTGACGTTCCAAAGAATAAATAAAAATGGATTACGGCGAGAATAATCGTGATTTGACGGAGGAAAACGAAAAATCCGATCGTACCTTGTAAGTCCGATATCTGATTTTTCGTTTTTCGCCCTCAATTCTCAATCAATCGAGCCGAATCGGGGCTTGATCGATTCTTTGAAGTATAATGATTGTGCGTCTACTCTTTTTTTGCGATAAAATATCTAATGTTTTAATCAATAATGTTATAAAGCTGTTAAATCAAGTTGACCATATCGATAAAGAAGGAAACGTAAGCTATGTCCGGACTGCCCTTGAAGCTACTCTTGAAAGAATATGCGGTAACGCTAAAGTCTGACGTTCTTAGAACAGTTAAAAATGAATTTTCGTATGCTTTAGTTTTTTTTTTTTTTTTTTTTTGAAATACACGCTTTTTGGAAAATTTTCCGTACAATAATTTACTATCTAAAATAAGTTGAGTGATGTGCAAATTTTTTCTTCAAGCAGGATATAAAAATTTTAAAATTTGTTTATTTGATTGTTCATAACAATTCGCGATGTCATAATTGATTACTCTACGTTTAAAATTTCAATTTGACTACTTAAAATACATAAAAAATATTTTGGTAGAACTGTAGATCGCAATAGTCTTTAGCTACAGACGAAAATTATTAGTTTGAAATGTATAATGCAGGAACTCAAACATATAGGTTTTGTACGTTTATTATAAAAAAAATATGTACACTTACGACAGTAACGTTGCCTCATCGAGAGACTAGTAAGTTTTACTTATATGTAAAGCTGCACACATTTAAAAAAAATCTGCAGTAACAGTAGAGCATGATATGGTCGAAAAACTTAAAAAACGAGTTTTTCGGAACTTCATGATTTTTTTTCTTGAAATCGAAGAGGTTTAGAAAAATTTGTCAAGAAAGCTTTTTTTCTTAAAATAGTTAAAATAAGATAAAAAAATTTTTTTTTATTAAAATATTCGATTTTTTAACATTCGTTTAATAAATTGCTAATAACAAATTGCTTCAGCATTTTTCAAAATTCTACCCTCAAAATTTAGATTTAAGTGGTAGAAATGCATCAAAAAAACCTTAGTAGAGCTGGGGATCTCGAATTTGCTACGATACCCTCCTGGCGCCCGTAGTTATACTATTGACAATTATCGATTTATTTTAATCAGCTTACAAAATGTAAGAAAAAAGCCCTTTACAAAAGGAATTTATTGTTGTTTATGTTTTAGTACATATTTTTATTTTTTTAATTTTTTTCATTTTATTTAATCAAACACGGGCAAAGCCCAATACAAGTAAAATGTATAAGTAATTGGTAAAAGGTTAGTTAATATAAAGCAATGAAAAAAAAGTACAGTAAAACAGAGTAAATTGTAGATCTGAGAAGTACATAATATAATAATTCGGTAATATTAAACAACGTAAAGAGTACAGGTAGCTGCTCTGAGGGAACAGTCCAGCATAACAAAATATAGAATATTACATAGTACAATAAAATTAAGCAGTTAGTGTGTAAGTAAATTATGGAGAGCACGTTTAAAGAGCATGAGACCATCAGCATCCCTAACATGAGGCTCAAGAGTGTTCCAACCATGAAGCAGGCGCACCGATAGCGATCCCTGCTCAAATGCAGGACGCGGTGTACGCTCCAGTAGTGGGCGCGAAGATCTAAGACCATACGATACGTTCCTTCTGCATATCAGCGAAAAAAGATCAGGGCAATTGATGAAACAATTTACTATCCTGTGTGCGAAAACAAGATCGTGCTTGTGTCTAATGGAAGAAAGCGTATGGATGTTGAATAATGTAGATGTAGGGGTGTAGTCATGGGAAAAAGGGTGCATGGGTGTGCCGGATCGGAACGCGAGAATCCCCAAAAATCGATGCTGTACGCGTTCGAGAGCAGTGGATGCAAGTGAGGTCTGAGGATTCCAAATTACCGAGGCGTAGGTAAGATTCGGAAGAACTAAAGAGCAGTATGAATAAAGAAGTGCTGCACAATCAGTGAAATCCACGGTATAACGGTAAATGAAACCCAGAGCCTAATGGGCCTTAGTGCACACGTAATTTATATGACTACCAAAGTCAAGCCTGCTTTCGAACACAACACCAAGATCCTTGACCTCCGACACCCTGACCAACGATGTATCAGAGATACGGTAATCGACGGCAACCGCTGCGTTCGAGCGACCAAAGCTAATAATAGAACATTTAGCTGGTTGTAGCCGCAGTTTATTATATGCATACCAAACGGAAACAGAATAAATGTCTCTTTGAAGTCAACTACAGTCGGCAACCCTCACCCTCTGCGTCCTGCCAATCAGAAATGATATAACCCACGACAGTGCAGAACCATGAACACCAATGGAAACGAGCTTGCGAATGAGCACACCATGGTCAATGGAGTCAAAAGCACGACGCATGTCAGCGTACACAGCATCCACCTGGCCGTGCTCAACTAAGCTATCGGAGATGAAAGAAGAAAACACGGCGAGATTAGTAACAGTCGAGCGACCTGTGATAAAACCATGCTGCGCGCTGCTGAGACCGTCGTGAAGGGCCGCATATAGCTTCTTAGTAACGATGTGATCGAGCAACTTCGGTAAAGCACTGCAGATGGTGATTGGCCTATAATTATTGACCATGTCGGCGTCTCCTTTTTTATAAACAGGCACAACAAAACTCGTCTTCCAGAGGGCAGGAAAAGTCCCAGAGGACACAGATGCTCTAAACAGTGACAACAGAGGCTGAATGGTCTGAATTATGCATGTAGCATCACTCTGCAAAGAAGAATCATTGTTACTATCATCAGGTCTGATATAAAAAGAACTAAAATGTACCGAAAATAAATTAGAAATATTATAATTGCCATGCGCGTGATTGGCGTCGAGTCGCATAGAGCTTGGATAGCCCTGTGAACCAGGCTGGCAGTCCACGAAAGACCAAAACAGTTTAATGTCAGTACGGCACGAACTTTGAATGCGTTTAATGTAACTGGAGTAATACATTTTGCAAAGGCGCACACATACGGCTCGCTGCCTTGAAAATTCAATATAGTCCGTTTGAAGTCCCGATATCTTAAAGCGTTTATGGGACATGCGCTTAGAACGAACAGCCTCCCTCAGTTCCCGACTGAACCAGTAAGGAAATCCACCTCTCCTCCTCCTCTTGAGTGGGACAAATCTTTTTATGAGATTAGAAATGAGATCACTGAACTTGGAAGACATGAGGTCAACATTATGTACTACAGGGGCAAAAAACGTACTCCAGTCAATGGAGGAGAGGGAGGCAGACATCCCACCGTAATCAGCATTTCTGAAGTCTCTATAGGAAGCATGTCGGTTTGGTTTTTTAAAAATATTTACAGACAGGCATAAATACGCAGGCGGATGGTGGACATCCACCTTTGCCAAAATATCACACGGGGGAGCACAAGTAACACTGGGCACATAACTAAAACACAGGTCTAAAGTGTACAGTTTGTTGGTGGACAAAACAGTATGCACTTGGTACAGGCCCAACATTAAAAAACTATCACGAAGTATAGAGGAGGAACTAATCACTTTCGGAGTGACATACTCGATGGTTGAGAAATTCAACGGAGTATTGGACCAAATCACAACGATCAGGTTGAAGTCACCCATCAGAAGCAAATTATCACCCAAAAATTTCTTGTAGATGTCCTCGACCATGGTGGTATACCGCTTGTGCAAAGCAGCATCAGAGGCAGGCAGAAAGTATACGGAGCCCACCAAGATACTGCAGCCAAGTCCACGCACCCGGACAAAGAGGCACTCAAATCCCACGGCGGAAGATGACACGACGTGTGCAGGTGTTCCAGAAGAGACAGCAATCAGCACACCACCGCCCCTGATGTCATCGGACTGTAGTGGCATCCTGTCCTGTCTAAACACGTTGAAGCCGTCCAATTGGAGCATCCTAGTCTTGTCGGAGTGCGGCCACCAAGTCTCAGTAAGGACAATGATATCTGGCTCGATGGCTCTGGTAGCAAGATTGTGCTCTGAAAAGTAGTGAGTTTAGCCTGACGTTTTGGTAATAAATGTTGAGCCCTAGCGGGCCCAGCGCGTCGGGTTTTTTGGATCTCTGACGTTGCCCTGGTCGTCAACCAGTGATGGGACATCTCTTATATACTTGACCTTCACATGGTCCTCGGGATTTGAACCATTGTGCGCGGTGGCGCAGCGTTTGATGTAATTCAGATGCTTCCTTTGCGCAGACGTTTTGTCAGTGAAGACCTTGATTCCGGTAGGCAGCTGAGACGCACACGATATAACGCCGAAAACTTGGGTCCTGGATCCCATAGTGACACAGAGTGGTCTGGTCTTGCCCGGCTTTTTAGGTCCAATTCTGGAGACACCAGCAACCACCAGATCCTCGGACGAAGCCGAGGCTGACACTAGAGAAGAGAGAACTTCGTTCATGTGCGCCTCGTCATCAGCCCACACCTCACCTCCCGCAGCCTGAGTGTCGGCCTCCACACTGGAGGGTGCGTCCGTTATAGTTTCGGGTATGCCTAGAATGATCAAATTATTTAGGCGCTTTTTTATTTCTTCCAACTCGTTGTATATTTCACTGGGCCCCATATCATGAGCATGAGGGGTACTCTCAATTCCATCAAGGCGAGCAGACAAGGTGCCAACGTCCAGCATCAAGCCATCAATCTTCTCCTCACAGAACTGAACCTTAGATGAAAGGTGCTGGAGTTCATGGTGTAATTCTGCCTTTACCGAGTTAGAGATCTGTGTGACATGCCCCGGAAGCGGCATTCTGAGCTCTGCCCTGGTGGCCAAAGCCACAACGCTCTGAAGCGAGTTTTGCGATTGATCTGCAAGCTGTTGACCCTGCGACCGCTCCTGGGAAGGACTGATGTAAGGGTCCATGTGGTGCAGAGATGGTGCAAACTGCAATGGTGCTAGTAAATCAGAAGCGGCCGAGTACTGGGGCTCGAACTGCGAGCGATTGTGTGAATCAGGGGGCAGTGAGAGAGCTGGTGAATTGCCGAAGAGCTGCGAGGTACCCAAGCGACCATCCATGACTGTGCGGGAGCTTGCGAAACCAAGGTATACATGGACCACATAGGATTTCTTTAGCGTTTTTGTCGTTCATTGAGATGCAGCAATGGGCGAGACCCGCACACTCCTTATGATATCTCGCGTTGCACGACTTACAGGAGATATAGGGCACAGTAGACAGCCTAAAAAACTTGTAGGAGCATTTGTTGTTGGAGACCGCGAAAGAGACCTGTTGATTCTGCCTCGGACGAAGCGACCGAGTTTTCGCATCCGTAACCGACCCCTTCAGTACCGGAAGATTGTGGGTGGGCTTCGGGAGGGGCATGTTTAGCACTGGACACGGGCACGCGGCCCTGTAAGTTTTAGGTTAACTTGAAGGATTTAACCAACACACAACAGACAGTGCACTCAGGAGTCCGCTAGCAATTCAAAAAGAGCACACAACTTGTAAGAAATAGTTGCAAACAAAAACTCAAAAAAATAGACATCTACAAAACGCAAAAATATAAATAATCTCGGGATATGAAAGTTCGACGTCACCACTCAACTGAGCGCCACCTTACCCATATCTTTTTTTTTTTATACATATTTTTTTTTTTTTTTTTTTGTGAAAACATTTTATACGGCGCTTGCACTTTCCGCTTGGGTAGTGAAAATTTCAAAGCGTTACCCTTTTTCTGCCACGCAATGTATACAGATATACTTACAAGTAAGCTGTGCGGCACGAGCACATCCGACGACCAGGGCTGCATATGAAATTCTTCCTGATGCCCCAACGTACTAAATCGGCGCTATCAGTGATGGAATTCAAGCGCGCGGAATTTAAATTGGTTATATGGATGAAACCGCGAAAAACTCAGTAACCTAAATCCCAAGCTTCTTAGCCCAGTAACCCTGGTAACAGCGAGTTAGTAATATATTAAAATCAATTAATGAATAAATAAGAACATAGCCTAAATACCAAGTTTAAGCTTGTGATTTAGGTTACTGGGTTTTCGCGGTCTGGCTCGCACAGCCAATTTTAATTTCGCGCCCTGTTGGGTGGCACATTCGGGACAGCTGCTGAGCAGCCGAGCAAGCAAGAGAAAGAGGGCATATAGAGGGTCCCTCTTAGAGGAAGGGGGCAGAAGAGAGAGAGAGATATGAGATGTGTGTGCGTCCGTGCGCGCGTTTATAATGTGCTTTCGTTGGTTAGAATTTGTATAACTGTAGGAATACAATGACTCGATCAATTTTTAACAGAATACCTCGACATTTTTCACGGAAACCGATATTTTTGAACGTACCATCTGAAAACTAAGGGTTTTTTCTACAAGATTTGTGCACTCTTACTACGGGGACCGTTGATTTATTCGATTTATTAGATTGTTTTCATCACGTATGCTAGCTCCGCCATAAAAATAAGTGTTAGGAAGTGCTGTATAAAATCAATAATCTCTTAAAATTTTTCAGGGAAAGTGATAGAAATAATTGTACCATTGGATTCAGTACATTTTAAACTATCAAATTGACCTGGCCTAGGTTCAGGAACTGTCACGAGGGAGACTCCGTAAGCACGTTGTCGCTACGCATTTGCGTTAATATATTAGTTAATGGACACATGTGAACATGTAACATAAATTGTAATATCACTATTATTGTTTCTATTTATGTTACTATTATTTAATTTATATTACTATTAATGTTCAGAACACAAAAAAAAAATTTTAAATCACGTAACTTTTGCTAGCATTTACTTATTTTCATATCTTTCTAGGGTAGCACGCGAGACTATCGAGTTCTTTTTTTCATTATTATTTTTCATTCATATTATGCGGCAGATATTATAAAATATATAAAATTAAATTTAAATTGTTTGCCGGTTATGTTTGCAGCTAAAAGCAAACCACGCATTTTACGTAACCTACGCATAGGCATTATTACATATATTTTCTCTAATTGTTTTGATTTAATCAAGTATACATCCAACTTAAAATTGTAATCAAAACTTTAACAGGATTTCGTAAAAACTTCCAATACAAATTAAAAATTACATTTTAATGACATTTCTTTTTAACCGTAGGTTTTGTTTAAATCATGTGACAATTTAAAGTTATTCTCATTTTTAAGATTAAAAAGGATCTTTATTACTATTATTATAAAATGCAAAAGTGAAACTAAAAATCAAAGTAAATTAATTAAGCATAGAAATTATGAAATAAAAATTAACTAATTGTACTTAAAAATAGCGCTCCTTTAGGCAATGACCAATAATACGTCGAACACATGTTACATTTAGCCAAGGCTATCAAGGCCTTCACTTTTAGGCCATGAAAATTTTAAGATAGGATACATCTCTTTTTGGTACCAAAAATTCAGAGATGTAAAACAAATCGTTTCATCCATAATTTCTCTTTATTTTACCTTCTCTAAATCTGTTTTCTAATTTAATTCTTAATTGACCAATTCATTAAAAGATTTTTTAGGTATTTTTTTTCAAATATAAGAGAAATTATTTGATCTTGTCGGACATAGAAATGACTCAAGATTGTTTAATAATCACAACAATCTTTATTTCATGTGTTATGTCGGGCGAGTGACATATACGTTTCGGGCCTAAGCTCGCGCTCAATAACCCGGGTACTATTACGTAGCTATGGTCTTAGTAAAACGCGTGAACGGCAGTCGTTGAAATACAAGCGCGTATATCGTGGAAACTTGATTCGCGAGGGCATGAGATCATTTTGGACATGAGGCCTGTGATAGTGCGTGATGCTATTCGCGAGGACATGAAGTCCTTGTGGACATGAGGCCCGTGGCAGCGCGTAATACTATTCGTGAAGGCGTGAGGTCCTTGTGGACCTGAAGATGATGCTCGGCAGTGCTTGCAGAATTCGACTCAGAGGTAGTGCTCGCTGGCGCTCTGGCAGCGATTGGCCCAGAGGTAGTGCTCGATGGCGCTCTGGCAGTGATTGACCCGGAGATAGTGCTCGATGGCACTCTGGCAGTGGTTTACCCAGAGGTAGTGCAGTACTCTGGCAGAGTAAGACCCAGAGTGAGTGCTGTAGAGCAACTGGCTTGCTGAATGATAAGTGGGACCTTTTATAGCCAAAATTATCTATTTCCCGGTATTTTCCACAGCGGCAGCTAGGGCGTCCGCGTCGGGAGGAAGTTCCTTGGTGGTGGCGCAGGAAACGGCTGTCGAATCAGATTGCGAGTTTTCCGAGGCCCGCCTCGGTGGAGTTTCCTCCGCCACTCGAATTCGATCGCGTTATCTCTCGAGCCCGAAATCTTAGGGACTCTTCCTTCTGACCTCCTATGCCAGAGAGAGGGGCAGTGGACCAACTTGTCTTCCGCCCCGTCTCTCTTTACAATCTTGAAACGATTACAATTTTTCTTAGAACTAAATATTAATAATAATCGGGCACTCAGGCCGATAACAGAAGTAAAAATTGTCCCTAACTCATTTAATGAAGTTCGTAAAAAATTAAATGGAAGAGAACGCACGATTTGGCGTTTTTATTGTATAAATGGTTGATACCTTGCAGTAGTACTAAGGCTTGATTAATTGATGTTTGAGGGGTTCTGGTTGGTAAAAGTAAAAGTAGTATGTTTAATAATGCTAGGACTGTACCAACATTCCTTCCAACTTATATTTAACTTGACACTAATCATATTCACTTATGCTGCAATTAACGTTTCTGATTATAACTACTATGCCGTACGAGTTACCTTGAGGTTCTCCCGTTGTTATAGTTATTGGCGGGGGCGTTATTGTTGCTGAAAAAATATCCATAGTTGTAGAAAATAAAGGTACGCGTGTAAAGATGCAATCTCTCCCTACATCGGTCTGTGCAAGCAAGGGTGGGTGGTAGGCGAGAAAAGGTATAGGTGCAAGATTACGGAGACGCGATGTTCACCGATCTAGCTCTGATATCTTGGGTGGGACAGGAAAAGGTATAGGTGAAAGATTACGGAAGCGCGCTGTTCCCCGATCTAGCTCTGATATCGTGGGCAGGCCGGGGTATAGGTGAAAGATTATGGAAGTCCGCGCCTCCGGAGCCCGGAAGTATTTTTACAGATTAGTCGGGGACATGGGAAAAGATAATACCGGAATCGTGAGTTGGTGAGAGCAAAAGCAAATTGGTAAAACGTTGAAGAATAAGATAGTTGATCCGACGTTACACATGTATAGCGACGAATTTTGTCATATTTATCTGACCTCACATCAATTTAACATATTCTATGTGGCAAATAATATCCTTATAACTAAGTATTTATTTTTATTTATTGTCACCTGCGCACTTGTACTTACTTGAGATTCTATCAATTTTCTTACACTAAATACATTTTGTGGTCATGGTTATTTCCAAATAAAGTGTCTTAAAATTCAAATATCTGATAATTTGCTTGCGGTCGCATCTTATATATTCGTAAATCTATATAACAAGTGTGTCATAAGTACTAAAAGTGGTGGTCCTTTGCAACAAGGCAGTATCAAAAATTTGATTCTTGACAATGACTGGTAATTATCAACATCTGTGGTCTAAGTTATCGAAAGAGTTGAAGAAATAACATCCTGAAGTATCTATATTAAACTTGATTTATGTGATTGTTTTTATTGCAAAATAAAATTAAAATCAGCGAATTTTTCACACAAGCACATTTCTCATAAGTATATAATGTAATTAATACTCGGGAGTTTATGTAGAAATTCTATCCCTAAAATCAATGAAAATAGTCGTATTTTTGGCGAAAGAGGGAAAAAAAATCGTATTTGTGGTTCGGGAAGTAAGCATGGCATCATCTTCCATGTGTTTGCCACCCTCGCCCTGCTTTAGACTGGATAGCAACTTGCACCTGGAAGGAAATGCCGAGTTATCTTCTTTTAGTGTATGATTAACTACTTTTGAAGTCAAAGCAGCTTTCCTCATTGCTGCATAACTTCGGACTCTTTCTAACCTCTGTCTTACTACTAACTTTATAGCAAAGAATCTTCACCAGACACATTCGATATATCCGTTAATCATGAACTAAATATTAAGTGAGAGAAAACTTTCTCACGGATTTCAGCCGTTGAGTATCTGTGGCGTGATTTGACGAGTAAGAAAGCATTTGGTAGTAGCACTAACTAACTGATGGCTGCCACTTTTTGGGTGTCACGGGCGCCTTCAGCTCGCTTGGCTAGCGGCTATTGGCAGACGATCAACAGCTGCAATCTGTGCGTGAATTTCCGCTGACACCATTTTTAATTTATCAGAGTCTTATGAAATAAATTTTTTTCCCAACATACAGAAACATAAGAGCAACTGAATGCTCTTTATTACACAGCTCTATGGCCGACATTATCATGGTCTGTAGCAAAGTGTCTTGTTTTTGTTTATTCATTCAAAAATTTAAATATAATATATGAAAATCTCAATACGTAGTTAGTACATACTCATTTCAGGAATGCAAATTTTAATGCACTGCTTTTACCGTTATGTAAGCCAAATCAAAATTTTAATTTAATAATTGTGCAATGGGTTGCAATTTAGAGTTTTGTAATCCGATCCAGCGTACATTGTTGAGAATTCTTCACAAAAACTGACCATTAAAGACACTAGTGGCATAACTACTAACTAAACTATTAGAAGAACAACTGACTGTCCATTGACGAAATTACTGCCATTATATTTCTTATTTAACGACTGCTGAAAAACTACGGGACAGAATATGTAAGTTTGTAGTCACGAGAAGTGCAGCGAAACTACTGGTTAACAATATGTTTAATACTGCCTATACAAGCAGCTTTACCGAAGGTCCACGCATGGATATAATTTTTTTGGTACCCCGCGGCCGTGCCACCGCACCGCGCGCCGTGCGCGGGAAGCTCCTAATTAGAAACATCTGTTGTGATTCAGTCTTCCTACTTCAACCTATACTTTGCTGATTTTTTTATTATTTCCATACATGTCAATATATTCTATAATTTCTCGGGCTCTTTTTTGTATGCCCTACACATTGCGGTTGTGTATCTTTTGTTGCCTACCATTCCTACATTACCGCACCTTAATCATGCCCACTGCTCTTTTATTTATTCCTTAAATTTCCCGTCCTCCCAGTATCTCTATTCTTGATACGCTTTTTTATTTTTTGTAAAAGTCACAATAACTTGAATTTTTTATTTTGGCCCAATCAGTTAGCATTTCTTAGTATTTTTTTTCATTCCAGTTTCTAGTCTCTCTTCTAGTTTATTTCCTCACTATCGAATTCATATTTAATTCTTATCCTATCTCCTAATTTTTTAAAATCTTCTGCTATTGATTTAAACCACTTACTTGGATTTATATTTTCCGTGCCTCTTGAAAGTTTATCAGACACAGTTACTAAAAAAGACTTCAGGAATAATCATTAAGTTGTCAACAACGGTGGAAAATTAAATTGAAGTCGTAAGCGTCAGATAAATATTGATACAACATCTATTCATAGCAAATGGGATGAATTTGGCTACTAATAAAAATTATTTACTTATAAGATTTAAAAATTTAATCAAAGTTAAATTTTCAACGGAAAATCGTAATAAGCACGTTAAGCAAACACTTGAAAATGATGTAAAAGTCGCTTGTCTCGAATTCTCATATAAATCAATATCATCACTATTTACGTTAATATAAAATTAATACATCGTCCATAGTCATTATTTCTAATGCAAAAGCCCCTTCTTCCATGTAACGCTGTTTCTCATCTAGGTTCAGTACACAGTATTAGAAATAATTTTTAATTCATTTCATAATTTTTATTATACATTCAAATGCCAATCATGAGAAGATTTTCTTTTTATCAGTAAATGAGCACTTTTAATATCGTGTTTGTCAAACGGTTGACATAGAATACGAAATATTAGTACTAGAGTGGCAGACAGATAGGAGTCTGTAAAAAACAATAGGCATGACATGGTATAACAGAAAAAAACAGTTAAAAGACAACGGTAGCAGAACAAAAATAATACCGATGACGGAGATGTCGGGAATAAGGAAGGTTGACTCAGACTCTAAGGTACAACAGACAGCTGCGAAAGAGCAGCATGCGCTGGTAACGACGGAGGTTAAAGCTGGCACAGACTTTGAGCACCAGATGGCTACGATACAGGAAAGACATGGGACAGACGCAGACGTTGACTACAACAACGGTGACGATAGTAGCAGCGTAAATCATGGCAGAGGCGACAGCAGTAGCACCAGAGGCAACGACGGTAATATTGACATAAGGGTAAAAGATATTGTAATCAGGCGAAAAAAATCGAAGAACGATGTAAATAACGTAGTAGACTTTAATGAGTATAGGATAATGCAAGAAAAAATTCACCATTGAAAATTAGAATTAGAGCGGGAAAAACGAAAATGATAGTAGCTAGAAATGAGAGGGAGCTATACCGCAAACATAATTAAAAAATTAATACGAGAAAATAAAGAGTTACTAAAGGAGTTTGGAAAAGGGGATAGGTGACTAGAAATTGGAAACACTCATTGAGGGGGAACTAATTAAAAGAGTAGAAAATCAGAATACTGATACACAGGAGATTGATAGACAGGAAACTAACTCAAGAAAAAGTAAAGTAGAGAAGACAAACAGTGTGAATAGCTATGGCACTAAAAATGTAAATATTATAACGTCAAACAAAACAAACATAGAAATAATGGCTAGCAAAGAAAAAGCATTCGATGGATTAGGAAACAATAGATTTTAGGTAAACGGTACATGTGAAAGAACGCGGATATTAGAAGGTATGAGTGGAGGTGAGTGAAGATACGAAAAAAGAGAGGGAGAGAGAGAAGGAAAAATAACATTTTTGTAAGAGGAATACGAACTGTTGGAAGAGGTATAATAAGGGAATCAAAAGAAATTTCGTACCATAGATTAGGTGCAGAAGCGCAGATAATTAGAACAAGAGCAGTTGGAAGAAGTCTTTTAGTCGAACTAAAATCATTAAAAAATAAAGTAGAAATAATTCGAAAAAAGGTAAATCTCAAAGAGTTGAATTTATGGCTAGAAGATGACCTCACGGAAAGAGAAAAAGAAGTCACGGAGTTCATTAGAGGGTGGAAGGCGAAAGAAAAAAATAAAGGATTATAGGTTCGTAAGGGGTATCTTAAACTAAAGATCGGAGATCAATAGTGGGCGTGGGATGAATTACAGGGGGATTCAGTACAGCAAAAAGAAAGAGTAAAAAGACGGTTTTTTCGATAAAAAAGTGGCAGTTTATTGTGGGGAAAAGAATGGGTTGAAATTAATTTCATGGAAAATAGCAGGTATAAGAAAAATCAAGGAGGTAAAAAATTATCTTGATAAGTTTCATGTATTAGTATTACGGGAAACGTGGGTGGAAAAATGTAATGAAAACAAATGGGGGAATAAACTAATAAGGAAAAAAGAAGTAGAGTTAAAGGAGGGGTTATGGGTATTAGAAAAAGTGTAGTTAAAGACAGGGTAGAAAAATGGGATCTAGGTTCAATTATAAGGGGTTTTAAATTAAAAATGATAAAATAGTGCATTACGATACAAGTGCGCAAAGTAGGTCGTTCATGCCCGAGTTTAGCCTTGTATACTGTTTTTCATTTTAAGTGTGCAAAGTTCGAAAAATTGAATGGTACTGTATGGGTGGGGGGAACAGGCGCCGGGCGGAAGAAACGAGGGAGAGGGGGTACTGGGGGGGGGGGGGCTAAGCCTCCCGCTTAAAAAAAAATCTAAAAAGCAGGTCCAACACATTCATGTAATAAATTACGGAAATATATGTTTAACATTAATAGTCACATTGCAATTAATAAATTGCAAATTTTTTAAACACGTTACGTCTACTGAACTTATGGACACATTTTTGTTTGACACATGGTTTTTACTTTCAACATTCAATCGATTTTTATTATTTTCATCTTTTTGTTGAAACAAAGGTATTTCGGGAACCTCAGGAGTCTCAGGAATCATAGTTGGTGTTGGAACTTCTTCGTTGAATATATCATTTTCTGATGGATTTGGATATATTGAGTTATCGAAATCGTGCGTTTCCTTGCTCTCTACAGCAGATTCATTTAACACCTTTTTATCTAGTTTTAAATATGCAAGTATTGACGTAGATAGTATTGCTTTTTCAATAAGATAGCTAATTTTGTTTTTGTTCATATGCACACAATTTGGCTCTCTGTGTGTATATATTCCCCGCGCAGTCACTTTTCCGCACGCTCAGTTACAGGGACAATAGCGTGTGGAAAAGTGGTACTTGACAAACGCAAATATGTGCGCAAACTCGAACTTTGCGCACGATAGTAGGAAAAAATCAAAGTGATTGGCGTATATAACAATGTAAAGATAGAAATTATGCTCGAGAAACTTCGGGGAATTGTAGATGAATGTATAAATAAAAGAGAATCTGTACTTATTATAGGCGATCTAAATGCAAGAATCGGAGAATCGCAGGTGAACGTTAAAGGCGACAGAGAGTTGAGCGGAAAATCCTTGGATACAACTGTAAATAGAGAGGATGAAAAACTGCTTTATTTTTGCGAAGAATCGGGTCTAAGCATTAGAAACGGAGGAACGGAAGGGGATTGGGACGGGATGTACACGTTCATAGGCGATAACGGCAACTGAGTTCTTGATCTGGCACATGAATTGGAAAACAAAGAAGGTAGTGTCATGAATGAGTTAAAAATTACTCTGAGGACGGAATCAGATCACCTTTCAGTATAATTAATCATGGCGGGAGAAAATAAAAAGGGGGAGAAAGAGGTAGAAACTAGAAACGTATCAGATAATAGGTTTTCATTAAAGTGGGTGAAGAGTAAAAGTAAGGAGTACAATAATAAAATGGGGAAAAGGGAAAAGGATTTAAATATGGAAGGCATGGACATGCAAGAAAGATGTAATGTACTCAAAAACATATTTGGGAGGTAGGAAAAGAACTTAAAAGGATTACAGAAGCAGGCAGAGAATGGACAATTTCTTGTGACGAAGATGTTAAAATACAGAAAAAACAAGTGTGGGCAGCGCTTAAAAAATGAGCAAATTAAAAGCAGGAGGAGAACGAAAAGTTTCTGAAAGTAGAGAGGAAAAAATTAAGAGAAACCAGAAAAAGATGGTGCGAGGAAAAAAGGGATAAAAAATGGTAGAGGGTGGAAGACAGTAAGGGTATGACGGAGTTTTGGAAAGCAGTCGGACAATTTAGACTAAAGAAAAAAAATAAGGGGGCAAATATTAGTAAATAGAACTGGTTAGGTCATTTCAAAAATCTTTTCAGCAAACAAGATACGACACCACTAGGAGAGAAAAGTATGGGAACTGAAAGTGAGTTAGAGGCTGATGTGACGCTAGAAGAGGATGAAGGATTGGATGAGAGCTTAAATGCAAAGGTTACAGGGGACAAAGTCCTGTGGATGCTTAAGAGAATGAGGAACGATAAAGCAGCAGGGGAAGACGGAATACCCGCAGAATTTTTTAAAGGGCTCACAGCGTTCTGGACAGGCAAGCTAGCAATAATTGTAGACGAAGTAATCGGTAAGGCAGAGCTAGTAAAGGGATGGAAGATGGCGCAAATATATCGAATACATAAAAAAAGAGACAAAAATAACGTTAAAAATTACAGAGGGGTATCTTTGCTGGAAGTAGGTTACAAAATGCTCACAAATATAATGGCGAACAGTATAAGAAAATGGCTAGAATGGGAGGCAAGGTTAAAATAAAGTCAAGCAGGTTCTCAAAAGGATAGAAGTACTAGGGACCAAGGGACCACATATTTGCTCTAAACAGCATCATAGATAATAAGCTGAAAAACGAGGGGGGCAGATTGTATGTATGTTTCATAGACTTTAAAACAGCTTTTGATAGGGTGATAGAAAAATCTTAACAGAAAAATGAAAAAGATAGGCATTAAGGGAAAGTTTTTAGGAGTGGTAGAAGAAATATACAGAAATACAGAAAATTAAATAATAACAAAAGAGGGAATCACAGACAAATTTAAAACAAACTGTGGAGCCAGGGAGGGATGCCCACGGAACCCCAGCTTATTTAGCATTTTTCTAGAAGATCTTGAAAAAGAATAGGAAAAAAGAGACGAAGGAGGTGCAGTTATAGGAGGGGTAAAGATTTTCAAATTAAAGTTTGCGGACGATGTTGCAGCAGTGTCGGACACAAAATAAGGGTTTCAAAGTAAGCTTAAGAACCTAGAGGGATACTGTAACAGGAATGAACTAAAGGTACACACAAAAAAAACGGAAATTATGGTCATTAGAAAGGGAGGTAGGCTTGCTAGTGGAGAAAAATGGTACTTCAAAAATAAAAAACATAGAGTAGTAGGGGAATACAAATACTTAGGATACTGGTTCACGATAAAGAACATGCTTAATCATCAAGTAGTAAAAACGTCCAACAAAGTTAAGAAAGCAGTGAACACGGCCAACATAGGAAGCCTGAGCAGAGATTATACTTGTTAGATAATATAGTTGAACCCAGGTCCCTTTATGGGGTAGAAATATAGGGATAGGTAAAATGAGAAAAAATAGAAAAAGTACAAGGAATGTTCGTTAAAATGGCTCTGGGTATCAGCAGAAATACACCGGCCTACATATGAATAATGGAGGCTAACGGAAAAAGCTTATAGAAGGGAACCACGAGAAGGGTAGGAAAATACATAATGCATAGATATAGCAAACATGAAAGAGGGCAGATGGCCTAGGATCTGTTTAAAAGAGAAGCTAAGATGCGCGGAAAATAGAAACCCAAATAAGTGGTATAAATCAGTTGCAGCAGCTTTTGAAAGAATAATTTGTAATGTATTAATAAATTGTTTATTTAATACTGTAATGAACATATAACATATTTTCAATGAAAAGTTTGAAATACAGAAATAGTAAATGAAAGTTACATGAAAGAAGATTTAATTAGTATGATAAAATGTAATTAATGTAAAGTAAGTATAAAAATCATTCAAAGTTTATGAAATTTATATTGAAATCTCCACTCAATATTAATGGCAAGATGTATGAATTCTCTCCCCATTCTTCAGATCTTACTTGTCCATAAGCGAGTAATCTTCTATGTAAAAATTTTATAATGTTTTGAATACTTTGATTGAAAGAAATGTAAGCCACGACAATGACAATTTATCTTCCATCTTGTAGAACAATTTGCGTTAAACACATATGGCCAACACTCGAGGTTCCGACATCAACCTCTCTTGCATTTCTCATTGATATGGTAATATTAGCAGCACAAATATTAGATGTGTCACCTGCATTCTGATAAATTGCAACTCCCGCTGCTCTAACGTCTGGCCGTTTAAATTTCACAATACAATTAAAATTAAGAATATTAATATTATCTGTATTATCTGTCCAAGTTTCGGATAAAAGCAGAAAGTTACTACGATCACTGACAACATTTTGAATATCTTGAGCATGTTAACGGAGGCTTTGACGATTCAATGAAAAGAAAAATAAACCATCTTTTGAGAAAGGGAATTGAGCATGGATCGGCTAATTGTTTCTAGTTCATTAAGTAATAATATTTGAAATTCTTCCTGTAAATATAGCACTGATTGGTCACGCTTTCGACCGTGATAAAATTTTAAATCATCATTTTTATTAACAATAAAAAGCACCTGCATTTGTGTAACGTGCAAGAGTGCTACATAATGTAGTTGAATTGGATGAGTTTCACTATATTCGTAAACAATTTATTCAAAAGTAGCAGCTGTTGATTTATGAATTGTCATAGTACATCTTTATACAAGTGGAAAATTATTTTCTTCAGCTATGATACTTTTATTGTTGCTTATTGGAATAAATAATGATTTTATTTCTATAGGAACAGCTTTTTCGTGAATATTATGAGCTATAGCACATCCTGCTGATTTTTTTCTAATTTTTTGTCCCGTTTTGTCATCTGGAAATTTTAACCATACTCTTGTCACCTTTTCTTGATTATCTTGCTCTACATGAACTAAAGTTCCACTTGCACTGTCAGGTAAACCATCCGTCACATCGATATTATAGGTAAGGATGTAAAGTTTATTCAATACAAAAATTATTTCATATGGTGTTCTTCCAGTATCGATTGTCGACATTTTATGAAGTTTTCGCCGTAGGAAAGTTTTTTGCTCATTGTTGTGACATCCAACAAGTACATTAGTAGCAAATGATGTTATTTTATTTTCAAAACTCTGCAAGATATAATTATTGTATGTACCTACAAAAACATTGTCAAAGAATAACCGTACTTCATGTGGACAAAGTCTGTCGGCATCTTCTTTTGTGAAAAACCGCGTTTGCATGAGTGCCACATCTTCTTCACTTAATATGTCGCTGTTTCCAATTTCCGTAAGCAAAGAAGAAAATTGTCGATTTGCCTGGCGCATAACTTGTGTTAATTTTTAGTATTCCAATACTTTCGATAGTATTGGTCCCATCATACGTTGTTTTGGCTGATTGTAAATAGGAGTTTCTCGAACTAGAGGCAACTGTCTTAAATCGTCAATCAAAATAATATCTCATCCACCAAAATTTATGTCAAAGTTCCCCGTAATTTTCTTTAATCTATTGTCAATTTGATTCAACAATTCGGCATCAATCATACTTATTTAATCAGAACTTTAACTTATCTGAACCGTGTTCTGTATTGCTGCACAACTTCTGTTGTCAAAGGAAGCAGTCTCGGTAATGATATTGTCAGAGCTGTATACATAGTAGTACTACTAATAGCAACAGCAGATTTTCCTGTAGATGCGCAGGTTATGTAAGCATTACAGTAGCCAGAAGTAGTATCACATTTTCATTTTCATCGTAAATTCTAATAAATTTTATTTCCTGTAAAATGTCAGTGTCTCCGGTTTTAGATAGAATATGCATAGTAACCATTTCTCTTTTATAATCATTAATATCACTGCCCATATCATCATTTCTGTACCTAATGACTCGAGGTTCTAGTCTCTCAACATATTATCCGCGTCTGTTTTTGTAATATTTGGAAAGAAATTATGCGAGCGTTGCGTCAGCTAACTCATCAGGACGTTTTTCGTATTTGTCAAAGCAATCTTCTTTCCAAATATCAGTCGAATCATCATCTAGTTCACTACTTTCCTTCAGTGTTTTTCTAATTTTCTGGCGATCAAATAGCCATACTGTATTAATATACACAAACAATATACACACACAGAAGATTTTGACGGAAAATCTTTTGGTAAATACTAAGCTGCTTCTTGACTCGTCATTACAACGCCGTTTAACATATCAACACTCATTTTTCTAGAAATTTCAACGATGTCAAACTCCGGATGTTCATCCATTACCTTAATTATTTTTCGTTGCAAATTACTTATACCTATGTTTGTTTTATTCATGTACTTAACAACATAAGCAGCACAGAAATATGCTTCAAGAATGATTTGAATGTCCATATTAGATTTTAAAATGCTGAAAACAAAAGGGTTGAAGGGAGTGTGCCATTTTTCAGCTGGTAAACGTTCATAAAATATTTTTGGTCTTGTAATTCCTGCTCTTAATATGTCGTGATACTCATTATCAGACGGAAAACGATTTTGTTCATAAAAATGATCGATACTATCAAAACCAAAGTTTTCTAAATCAAGCCTTATTTCAGAAAACCGTTTCACGTAGTTCTTAAATTTTTGTTCATCTTTTTTTATTGGTGTTAATACAACAGTTTTACGAGAAGGCATAAAAGGAGCCTCGAATCTGCATTTTTGTGGTTTATTAGCAACAACTTTTTTGTAGCATGTAAATGTATGTTTTTGTTTTCGCAGAGCTATGTTTCCAGGTGTCTTTGATTCTGATACTGAGATAAAACTATTGATCATTTGTAATGATTTAATTTGATTTTCATCACTTATTATATTGTCCGGGGAATTTTCGAACCAAAGTAGTATGTGCGCATGCGGGCTTCCTTGATGTTGTTTATAAGAGTACTTTTCTGAATAAAACGTAACTCTAACATAGATTCTTCAGCAACAAGTTGCTGATGTTAGACCAATACCACGTAGAGTTAGGTATTGATCGAAGAAAAGCGAGATAAGTTTCAATGCAGTTGTGAACATATTGTTCGGATTGTATCTGGTCTCGTGATATAATTGTTTCATGTCCAAGGTGCTTAAATGCATAGTGAGACAGTCTCATACTCTGAATCGTATAATTTTTAAAGCAAGATAAAGTAAATGATGTGGTGTAACACCTCGTCGATCTGTGCATCTCAATTCACTGGAAGCCATCATAAACGGCGTGGCTCTAATGCCCTCTCAAAACATTTGTATCTGTCCAAAGTAAATAGCCGGAACAGATACTTCTTCAGCTTTTTCATCAAATAAAATACTCCGAGGCACACTAAACTCTCCAGGTGCAATCCTCAGATGTTTGTCTTCATTCTAAATCAAAGTTTGCTGTTGGGCAATGAGAACCTTGTTACGTGGGGTAATCGTAGCTTCGGGGTGCACGCAAAGGAAGCAACCAGTGAGTCTAGTTTAATGTCGTGCCCTTTAATTTGGCTAATACTATTGGACACGTCTCGGATTTTTTCACGACCTCCCCTAGTATCATCCGTATCTCACAAGGGTGGTCCTCCTCCACCTCTTGCGTCGGTTCTACATTAGTGCACACCCTTACTTTCTTTAGTTTCTTACATTGTTCCACGGCTTCTCGAGGTATTGGTGCGAACCTTTTCTCCTGTATACTACCCACTATATATTCGTAAGTCGGTTGCAAGTACGCATTCATGTTTGTGGTATTAAACCCCTCCTGTTCCACTGGCAGCGGTGTTATTCTAAAGAGATCTAGATTCTCCGTTGTTACTAGCGGTATTTCTATGTAATA
>JAPYYV010005119.1:0-15781 GCA_030522625.1 Copidosoma aretas | reverse complement strand
TCGTACCAGCGTAGCTTATCCCGCGACGTCAGAGCTCATGTTATAGCACGGGGAACTCACCCCACCACTACCGTGCTATAGCGGGTGAGCTGAAACCGGTGTGAGCTAATACCAGCGTGTGCTCGTAGTAGCATGAGCTCGTAGCAGCATGAGCTCGTAGCATCATAGTTTATCTACTGTTGAGCAGTTCAAAACTTACCTGGCCGCCCAGGATACAAAATTAGCAGCTTCTAATGTCGTCTACACAGGCAACATTGGTGCTGCCCTTGACGTCAACCTTCATACAGCTATCATACCCACTGTATTTCTGGGCCTCCACTGTATGTTCTATATCGAGCGTGTACACGCCAACGTAACCGTCAGCCACTTGCACCAACAGATGCCATTACTTCTGTTACCTGCTTCACACAACTCAGAGAGTGTGCGGTGGCTCGGTCGGCTAGGTTGTGGGTGCGACTTTGTCAAGCAAGCACCTCTATGAATTTTTACATGTCCTTTTATTCCCTGCATTGCTCTTCGTGAAGGGGTTGGTGACCTTCTCGCATCAACATCGCCTATTTACCCTCCACCCCTCCTTGTAATGGGTAGGCCTTTCATCCCGTTTCTTGTCCCTTTTCCAAGTGTCGAGTGCCCTGAGTAGTGGATCCTTGTGATACCCGAACGTATCAGATACAGGCGCACTCGGTGTGGCCACCCAGATGCCTGACGGAAACATCAAAACAGTCAACGTGCTACTATCACCCTCATTACTCGGCCGCATCGTTCATTCTGTCACGTCCAGCCTGGTCGGGGAAATCGCCCGGCCTCGACTCTATCAGAACAAAACAATGGGACTACTAGGTCATACGTTGACTCCGGGCACCGTGACCTGGGACACATCGTGCGTCGGTAGAACATTAAGTTTACAGGTGGAGGCCACGATAATTTTGACGCCTTCCTTACATGTATCGCGAAGTGTCGCATAGCCTCTGGGCTAACAGAGGACGAGCTTTTTCAAGCTATACCAGAACTTCTCTGCAGAATCGCGACAATTTGGTTCTGAAATGCGTGCGACCAGTGGCTCGGCTGGGCCGATTTCGTGACCGCGGGTCAGGAATAGTACGGCTGAAGCAGAACAGTGCAACGCTACTTAGCAGCCGATGCACAGATGCGTACCTAGCCGGCGAGCCCGTGCGCAATTTCTTGACTCAGATCAAGAACATAGTGCGCCGGATCCAACCACCGTGCCCTGTAGAACGTCAGCTCGACTTGTTTCATAGTAACATACGCCCGAGTTATAAGACCGAGTCAAACGTGCCGAGGAACACAGCCTGCAGGAGTTGTTGTCAAAAGCCAACGATGCAGAACGCCTGCTCGAGTTCATGAGCTCGTTTCGTAAGCCACCAACTCCCGAACATTTCTACCTGCCGGAGTTGGCTTACAAGCCAAAGGGCAAGGTAACTGAGGCTAAAAAACAACCTAAGGTTGCCGGTTTAAGTAATGCATAACCTCTGAGCGCAGAAGCACAGAAGCTTGCGCTCATCCGCAAAGAGCAAGCAGCTCTACGCAAGGCACTCGAGGCTCTGTCATTACAAGCAGCCAACTCGACAAAGGTGGCCAGCTTCGCCATGATGGATGAATATGTCGGAGAAATGGTCCAAGATCTGACCCAGAAGAAAAGGAAACCAGCTCTTGACGAAGATATTGCAAAGCTACTATTAGACTTCTTACACGATGAGAAGCGCTGCGCGTCTTGAGACAAGTACACCGACGAGATGAAGCAAAACGCCCGTCCTCCAAACGCCGCACGGAAATAAGAACAATGTTCACCTCCCGCCTCTCCAGAGGAAAAGAGACGCTGAGGTTTGGGTTCGTGCTCGCCGACGCTCAAACAAAATATCGGCTCGAACGAAAAAGACCTGTCCCCGACCCCAGAGAGATTTATTAAGATATTTTCATAAATTTTTTTTTTTTGTAATAATAATTAACAAAAAGTATATACATTGTACATCATAGACATAGGTGGCCTACTATCTTAACGTGAAGCTGGCAGTGCACATGGTTATGAGAAGAAAAAAAATTCACTGCAAAATTGGCAATGAGCTAATAATAGAAGTGCAGAAAGTGTATGCATAATTTTGCAGTTTTCTTGGTCTTTGCTGTAATTATTAAGAAATAATAATAATAAACTAAAAATCGGCAATAGGCTCATCAGAGAAGCTCAAAAAACTGCAAATTCCTAGCCTATGTAGAATTTCGCAGATTGCTTGGTTTTTTTCTGTAGACACAGGTAGCCTGCTATTTTTACGTGAAGTGAGCAGCTCTTTAATTTTTATTCTAATATTAAACAACTTCAAAATCGGGATTTGGAATGCAAAATAAGTACAAAAAAACTACAAATTCCTACGCTGATTACAATGCAGTAGTAAAAAAGTGGCGTTCCAACTTCACACACGTCTTGCGATCACCTGGAGAGACTCGCAAAGTGGGGTCAGGAATACTAGATGGCAAAGTACAAATTTATTGATATGAAAATATTTCAATTATAATCATAATGCACAGCTTGACCTTCTAAGTATGTTTTATTAGCCAGCTAAGTCATCGTAGTGTTTGGGTTTATACACGTATAAATATGAATGTAGAGATATAATAAAGCCTTTTTAGAATCGAGTATAAGTTCAAGAAACGTTTAACTTGTCCAGAACTGAAATATTCAAAATTCTGGCTATCGGTTATTACTGTCCGAATTGAACGTATATCTTAATAATCAAAGCTTTTTGAGAAGTCATTTATTTAGTGTGAAATTGCATTCTAAAGAACTTTTTACACTTGTTGTTTTTGGCTAGGAGGTCTAGAAAAATAGTTACACTGAATTTCAGTTTGCACATATTTTTTCAGTTCAAACAAAACTTGTCCCTTCATAAAATTTGTCTTAAATCTTTTTCTAATTTTTATATAAAAAGACATTATTATTTAACAGTATCTTAAGACAAATGGTTTGTATCATAATGACTACAAGAGCCATTGATAATAAAGAAAAAATTTCAGTTTTGGGGTTAGTTCTTTGCTCTAGAAAAGTTTTTCATGATGTTTTAAGTTTATATATGCAGTTGGATGAATTAAAGTTGAATAAATGCTTGAAAATTTAAATTTTAAAGAAGAGAAAATTAAAATTAAGAATTTTCTTTTTATTATCAACTAGATAACTGTGCAGTGGCAGTGAACTTGAAAAAAAAACTTTCTCACAAGTAGTATTGATTCAACTGCACTACATGTAAACAAATAACGTTCAGGAGCACAAATCTACTTGGTATTAATTGCAATAAGTGGAAAGTTTCATACATGTTATGATGAATAATTGATGATTCATGCAAGAATAACTGTTGGACTCTACCATTGAATTTCACATTAAGGGAGCTAGTCGTTGACCATAGGTACATCCCGATCAGAAATCGTGGAGTGCAAAACAGCAGTGCAAGTAATGTACATAAATACACAGTTAACTTAAGATTTACGATGATTATATGTTTAGGATTATAATTGGAACTATATAGAATTGTACTGCTATCAAAAAACACATATACCTTTCAAAACAAGTGCAGTTGTTGCACCAATGCCTCTGGCAATTAAAATATCCTTTAGTACTTTTAGATTATCAAAAAAGCCCTGCAAAGTGTTATGTATGCAGTAATGCAATAACGGATATTTAATCATACATTCGTGTTTGATTGTAAGCAAGATTTTGAATAAAATTAAAATACATAAAAAATATCCGTGTTTCCAAAGCATGCATGTGTTGCAGGTTATGTAGTACTGAGATGTTATTTCTCCTCCGATCTTATGAAATTGTATTATACCCATACTGTACAGATGTAAGGCATACTTTTGAAGTGATTTTAGAATTCCGATATTAATTGCCACTTATAATATCGATTGAAATATTTGTTATTTATAGCGAGATAGAAATCCTTTGCTCTTTCAAAAGTGTGGATCTCACCAATTAATCTTTTTAAAAGAGAAAATTTCAGTTTTCTCTTTTGAAAAGAGTAATTTTAGCTTTCTAATTTTCTGAAAAGTCGCAAGATCATATTCTTTCTCTATTGAAAAGAGGAATCTAGAGTCTCTTTTTTTCGAAAGACTTGTTTTATCAATTTACTACTTTTGAAAGAGTAATATTCTGAATTTGCTCTTCGCAAGGAGGAATCCGCTCGATTCACTTTTATTATAAGGGAAAACTACCATTTATAAATTATATTTTTGGGGTTTTGCCCTTTTGAAAATAGTAATTTTGAGAAATTACATTTTCTACTCTTTTCACTTGAGAGTATGAAGTGCTAAATAGGGTTCTTGCATGATTTTTGAAATTAACGAATTTGAATAGTTGGTTGAAAATTACGCTTGGATACATTTTTTCAGAATTTTTTAAACAGTATTAAACCATGGAAAACAATTTTTTCAAATGTGCAATTTAAATGATTGCGGAAACGCGCGAAAATGACTGAAACAAGTCGTTACGTCACATCTGTATACAAGCACGCTGTATAGATATACTAAGTTACGTACTATCGAAGCTTCGTTTAATTGTTGTATCATTTGTATAAAAAATGTCGAAATCTAACAGGTATAAATCATGTTTCGTGCCAAATTGTTTAAATACGACTATTAAAACACCTGGAAAAATATTTTTCTGGGTCTCAGAAAATGAGAAAAGAAGAAAACTGGGGTTTAAAGTGGCTCGTCGCAACGATAATCCAACGAAATCGGAGTATTATTGCTGCCAAGATCATTTCAACGTAGGCTATTTATCGATTTCTTAGTTTTGAATATTATAGATAGAGCTATTATTGGTTTTAAAATTTTTTTCAATATTATTTACAAAAAGTCAATTTGTGGAGCATGAAAAAAATAACCTTTAATTTATCATAAATTTAGTGAACATCATCATAGAATAAATTTTGTATACCTACTCTCACATGAACAATTAAAAATCTCTTATTTAAAAAATAAATAAATTCGCAAAGATATTCTTAACCAAACTCATTTAAAAATATTTTCAGCTCAAAACAGATAAGGAGAGTTATATAATATTTTCATTGATGGGTGGACCACTACAATTGAAAAATAATGTGAATCCACACTTGTTTGATTGTCAGCCAAATCGATCTAACAAAAGTAATGCAACTCCTCAACCAGCTTTTGAGAAACTCAATATAAAACGTATTATTAATAAAATTTAAAAAAATTCTAATGATGTGAAGAAAAATCCAATAGAAAGTATAAAAATAAATAACACTCTGCATGCTGGTAGCAGCAGTAAAGAAAATTTAAATGTCTCAAAAAGTTTTGCTTTGTCCTGCATAGAGAATCATAATTTCATTACTGCTCATCAGAACACACAATACTTTGACGATAATTTTGAAAAACCAAGCACTTGTAGGACGTATAGTACAACTCCAGTCTAATCTCTGGATCATGTAATTTCTCAAGATGATGTATCATCTGAGAATATCACTTCTTGTGATGAACACACACCTACACTACAAAAAGTTATTAACTTTGGAGAAGCTTCACCTGGCATTGTTAAAATCAGTAAGGTGATTAATTCAAAAAGTATTGGTACCCACGTGCGCAAAAAAATGTTTATGCCTTACTATCGCAGTAAATCTGTCATGTGTCAACTCCTCAAAAGTACTTCCTCTTGCAGTTGTACTGTGCCAAAGGTTGATAAGGCCTGTGGTACTGAAGCTTCTATTTTGGCCAATATAAGTACTCAAACTGCCTTGGTTAATAATGCAGTAAATATAAAATCAGTGACTTACGGTATTACAGATTCATCAAAAAATTCTCAAGGTACCAGTTTTACTGATTCTCAATCTGGTACAAGTTCTGGTGATCATCCACCTTTTAGTGATTATCAACCTGGCTCTTCAGATGATGAGCTCCAAAAATTAGAAATGAATAACACTGCAGTAAAAATGACTGATTATTTTATAAGCATGTATCCACAGTTATACATCGGAATTAATAGTGATTGCCTTTGGGTTCTAGATTTGTTGAAATACACTAAATTGAGTATGAAAGATATAAAATTGACATTAATGAAAATTAGAGCGAACGATACATTCAGTCGGTTGGCACATCTATTTGGGATGTCAGCCTCTCATGCTGGCCGCGTTTTCAACAAATCGATAGAATTTATTGCTCATTATTTAAAAAGTTTAATTATTTGCCCAACAAGAACCAGTGTCAAAAAAAGATTACCTTTAGCTTTTCGAGCTCATTTTAGTAATGTATATGCAAGCATTGATGCATTTAAAGTGGAAATATCAAAATTATCTAATTCGGTTAATCAATCTTTAACGTGGTCTAGTTACAAAAATTATAATACCTTAAAATATTTGATTTCCATACTTCCAGATGGAACCATTAATTTTATATCAGATGGCTACAGTGGTCGAATAAGTGATGCGGTTTTATTTGATGTTTGTGGAATTATGAATTTATTACCTGAAGGTTGTGGAATTTTAGCTGACAGAGGGTTTAAACAAATAGATGAAATTCTTGCTAGTAAGAACTGTAAATTAATCAGACCACCAAGTGTCAGTTTAGGGTCAAAGCTGACAAAAGTAGAAGCTCAAATGACCAAGAGAATCGCCAGCTTAAGGATTCATGTTGAAAGGGTCATCAGGAGAATTCGCGAATTCAAATTGTTTGAACCTCACGCTGTTTTAGATCTACACGCAATGCCTCATGTGGATGCTGCTATACAAACTACAGTTGCTTTAGTGAATTTACAAGCACCTATAATTAGAGTATAAAGTGTTCCATAAATAATTTTACAGGGTTTGATTAACATTACTTAAATAATAACAAATTCACTCTATTCATTATTTGTATTATTGTATGTAGTATTACATTTAAAATTAATAAAAAATGTATTCATGATTAACTTAATTTTAAGATGTAAGTCTAAAAAGTTTTCATAATAGCATACATTTTTTAGGTCATTTAAGAGTTAATAAAGTTAGTCAGGATACCATGAATATTTGTTTTCCAAAACTCAACTGCTTTTGAAATAATTGGCCTTAGAAATGATTCATCATATTTGAGAGAGTATACATAAATTCTATTATTTTGCTCAAAGGCTGGATCGGCGATACAAAATATGCCTATCTTTTTCGTAGCTGCAAGCATTTGTAACATCATTTGTGCCTTATATTTGGGAGCAATAATTCCATCACTTACATAATCTTTGATATTTTCTGTTTTAAAAGGACACTTGATTTCTAAAATGAAGTCATCACCAACACTATCTGGAGATGCTCCCAACATAGGATAGTCAAATATGAGAATGAAGCCTGTTTTATTGATTTTTTTTTTTAATTGTTTTCCAATCGTGAGCTGTACCTTGCTTTCTAAACTTCTTCCTCGAGCCATGTAAATAGAGTCAAACTTTTCTCCTGCTCCTATTATCGAATTAACTAAACTCCCATTTGGCGTGTCGCAACGAGAAGCTTCAAAGATTTTAGAAGCCGTTATTCTACCATACCTCAATTCATGCCATAAAGGTGTATCGCTTTGATCTTTTGTTTGTCTTTCAGCCATTTCACACAATTCACTAGTCATTTTACTTTGAGCGTATTCAAGAAATGCTCTCATTTCAAAATTAGTATCCAGTGCATCTTCATTAAATTGACTGAGTAACTGGTGCATTGATAAACAGTTGACTTGACACTCATCAACACTGTAAAAATATCTAGTTATTTGACTATCCACTTGGTTTTTTTTAGCTTCATCTATGACTGAATTGAAAAAAATTAAGTTGTTAGGCAAATCATCTGGCTTGTTCAACCTTTTCTGGACAATTTCTTTGGTTTTAATATACTTTAGTGTAGTTCCTACCCTAGACAATTTAGACTTTTTCCAATAACACCGTACTTCAGTGGGTGAGGGATCCATTGTGCGCCTGTGTATCCACATTAAAAATGCGATTGAATGTTTGCAACCACCTAAAAGTTCGAATGTATGATTTACAGAATCAATGTAAGATAATATAAGCAAATACCTCTAGAAGCAGTGCAATCTTGACAATCCAATTGTTTAATTGTATTTGATGTTTCAGCAATAACTAATGTCACTAAATAATCCTTTTCTTTGACTTTATGCTCAGGAAAAATGTGTGCTTTTACAGTACAAATAGATTTTTTCCTTTGCAAGGAAACATAACCTACTGCAGAGTCACCGTAGGTTTCTCGACTTGAGCTGTAAAGTGTAATATTTTTGAATCTATTGCCAATTTTTTTAAAGTTATAATACTGTTACAACTACAGAAGATTTCATACTTACTGTACTCACTTAATATTGCTAGATTCTGGCTTGTTATATCTAGTATCGTTAAATAAATACTGCCATATTAAAAACTCATTAATCTTTGGTAAATTCGTTGAATCTCCTTTTACGAAACCGAGATCAACTGTTTGTGGCATTTTTATTATAAAAAATGTTTTTAAATAGTTAAAAACTGTAAAAAGTGTATGCATACACATTAAGCTCTGATAATTTTCGACAGGTGTGACGTCACGAGCCAATAAGAATCCTTCATAGAGCTTTCACAAAACGTTTGAAATAGATCAATTTCAATTCATTTATTTATCAATATATTGAAGTTGTGAGCTCAGTTTTCATAAGAAATAATTCAAAAATACACTCATACATTAAAAAAAATTAAAAAGAAGTAAAATTGTAAAATATGCAATAACCCTATTGCTTCACTTTTTAATTAATAATGATACTATTTATAACAAAAGAACTAATACTTGATGACCCGCTTTATTTCCTCTCGTTTAAGTTAATAACATATAATTAACACCAAAATAGCTAATACCTAATGACCTGGAGTGCTGACTTTCATTGCGTTGACACGCTATATTGGAAGTTTCACTTCTGTCAGGCCTCCCCAAGGCCGACCGTTCTTTTTTTTTTTCTTTTTTTCTTATTCATCCATGAAATTCTTAGGTTACAGCACTTATATTTTTGGGTAGTGGGTCTTAAGAAACTTATTCTATGGAGTTGTTAGGTTTACGTGCATCGGCACCATGACCGGTGACCATGCCTCTTTTCAGAGACCTGGATACTGCTGCGTGCGTGATTATTCGCATAACTAAAACAGTTAATAACTTTGCCATACTTATTACGTCAATAATCATTCTAAGTACTCATACCGACACTTTAGTCTTTTTTAAAGTAAAAATATATTTGCTTTCATATTACAATTGTACAATTATGTGTATTCGTTACAATATTTTATTATCTAAATTTTGACAATCATATTTTTTTAAGGAAATGATTCCAGCTCCCGGACAACACAGCCCTATCCTTAAGTTGCGGCGCTCGTTTATTCAGAGTTCATATACGCTACCGTGCAAGCTCTATATGCAAGATGGACTCTCAGGGATATTTGAGTGGATTAAAGATGACGTCTACTCAGTTTTCATGATGGATGCCCTTACACCAAGTTTTCTGAAAGCTTTAAGACCTGTAACCGAGGTATGCGACGTATTCTGGTCACCGCGCGACTTACTGAACCCTCATGCATGTCTGATCGCCCTGCTGACATCTGCTGGAAGTGTCGAGCTTGCTATTCAGATAAATCTTAGTTGGTTTTCCATTTGCAATGTCAGTGATGCCTGGGCTGAGGCGGTAAAGGCAGACTATAAAACCGTCTGGACTGCTGATAAGTTTGACAGTCAGACTATTAGAAATCAGCTCTACCGATTATTTGTTACCAGTGTCACCTGGAGTTGTGCTTATAAAGCCAGCGATGCTTGTTTTGCGTACCTGGTCACAGCTCACAGAAACTCGGAGCTGGCAGTCTGGAAAGTTAAATCAGTCATGAGCAGTGACACCTTGAAAAAAGAACAGCCAAGTGCAAGACTGGAGCTTAAGTTTAACAGAAAGATAGAAAGCCCGTCTAGTAAGATAAGCAGCTTGCTTTGGATCCAGTTGAACGAAAAACAGCGCTGCTTGCTTGTCGTTGGCTTCTTTAGCGGTTCAGTGGGACTCATCAAGCTGCAAAACCCCGATACCGAAATCCAGTTTGACTCTTACTCAACCTGTTACTCAGAGGAGGATTTAATCCCCGTAGACTTCCTTCACATTTTACGTGAAACGGACAAGTGGCTTGAGCTCGTCATCATCAAGGGTATGCACATCGTTACGCTTGTCATTGACATTCATGGTATAATGATAAGCATGAAGAACATCAGTAGTCCAGGATTCTCCATCACAGGTGAGAAAAGTCTTCTCTTATCTTGTTGCACCTTAAACTTGATACGAGCTCACAGCCACGTATCAAGACACAAAAACCGTTTCGTAATGTAGAAGTTATTCTTTTTCCCTGCAGGTGTATCCATAATTAATTCTGATATGATGTTAATAACCACTCAAGATGGAAAATTATGCGAAATTAAAAAGTCGTTCGACCAGCAGGGCTTAGTCTGCACGCCAATAAAGATTAACATGCCGAGCGATCCCTTGCAGTACCTTGGCCTTGCAAGTTCACCTAACCAGGTCCTCTTCACTCTTATAACCAGTCCAAGTGTTATGTACGACCATTTAATTGACCGCGAACCTAGCTCTGTCTTTTTTTTTGGTCTAAACAATGTGCCATTGTCCTTGAGCCCTTTTTCAGTCATATACGAAAAGGATCAGTCTTTGCGCAAGTGCTGGGACTGTTTAGAGTTGATTAAAGTCAACGCTCACAGGTATGACGAACTACCACCTAATCTAGCCGAACTCAATGTCGGTTTGAAGTACATCTTACCGCACGAGTTACGCACAGCCTATTGGATCATGACGATAGTTGGAGGCACGTACAAAAAAAAAAACTTGGAAGATGCCTCAAAGTTCACCAGAGAAATCGCGCAATCACGTACCTACCTTTTTATGCACTCTGCATGCGAGTACCTTTCCCTTCTATCTCAGTTAAGCAACCACACTGACCTGCAAAAGCTGTCCGCGAGTCTCCTCCGGATGCATCTTGAAATTTGGCTGGCCGAGGAAGAAGAGGAGGACGACAAAGTTGAAGGACTGCTGATGCAGCGTGTCAAACACTCCCTCAAGAAATTGGGAGATAGACTCCAGCCCGAAAAGTGTAACTTCTGTAACGAGCTAGTACCTGAACCATGGTCCAAAGTATGTCCTGCAGGTCACAAATTACCCCGCTGTGCAATCACTTGTCTGCAGGTGACTTGCGCCAGATATCGATCGTGCCTAGTTTGCCACCGAATTTTTCATCCTTGTTTAGACGAAGAGTCTGTTGTGACTGAGGTCAGGTGTCCTTATTGCGATCTACCGGCCTATTTTAAAAGCGAAGTAATTAATGAAACACTAAGATTATCTTCAAAAAATTTGTCAAGTAAACCGATGCTCAATTCTAAAGAATCTAAAGGTGATAAAAGTGCCGACAGGGAAGAAAAAATACGTACTTGTAAATAAGCACTGTAAATTTTTTATTGCAGTTAAAAGAAACGGTTTTTGTAAAAAAATTGTTAAAACTTTGTTAAAAAATTACTCGCTGACACAGATTATTATGTTTGTATGAATACAGTAAGTAACATCCATGACCAACTGATAATTATAAACTAAGCTCTTGCTGTTAAACACTTAACTTGAGATCGATCTACTTTTCTAAACACTAAATAAGTCCTAGTGGTAAAATTTTTTACATTTTTATATACCAATTACAGATCTAGTCAAATATACTTGGCATTTACTTCATTTTTTCCACTCCACTCTAAATCTGTCGAGGAAATACTGAGATATGACCAATCATACACATGCGCACTGATACACCCACATACACATATATCTTTTAATATGTCCCTATCTAAAAAATTATTTGATATTTCATTTTTTTTAATAGAAAATTCAAAACAATGATAAAATGGCAACAAATAAGAAGCAGTCATAGCTCAGTTGGCTAAAGCGCCAGTATAAGGTACGACTGCTTAAGTGAGGAGCGGGTTCGAATTCCGCTCGGGTCAACTCGCAATTTTTTCAGCGTTATTTCTGGCTGGGATTTGTTTCCAAGTCTGGCGGTTAGTTCTGTACCACAGGGCAACCCAAAGTTAGGCTCCGTGGGTGCTCTGGGTAGGTGCAGGACTAGTTAAGGAATGTGGTGTACGGGGGTGTAAAAAGCTGTTCTGCACCACAAGGTGACTCGAGGGTAGGCTTCGTGGGCGTCTTGTGTAGGTGTGGGACTGGTTGGACCAGTACTTATGGGAACCAGGGGAGGAAAAGATGTTAAAAGTGTACGGGGGATATAAGTTGGGGAAAATGGGGACAAGGGGTTATGTATTATCGCGGGGACACAAAACGAAAAAATATATGAGCGACCACGAACATACGTATTACTAGCGTTGGATTACTAAAAAGTCCGGCTTAACAGCCCAGAGAGCCCCGGAATATTTTCATGCAACTAAATGTATATCTATACATTCTTTACATACGGTTGTAATTCAAATATAGATATACATTTCTGTTGCTAATGAGTAATCGGAGAGCGCTTCAGTCTGTTAAAAAAAAAAAATTACTCAAGGAGATAGGGAGGTTATAAGAAGAGTGTGGCCAAAGACGCTATTTTTGGGGCAGCGTCATGCTGTCAGCATGAAAAAGAAGCAATGGTGGGGGACGAAGCTTCTTAACCCAGGAACCGGGGGACAGCGAGTTGATACTACAACAAGTAAGTAAATTACTGATTATACAGCAACATAACCTGAATCCCAAGGTTCTTAACCCGGTAAACGGGGGACAGCGAGTTGATAATATGATAGGTACATAAATTAATGATTAAATAGTAACATAACCTGAATCCCAAGCTTCCTAACCCTGTAACCCGGGGGACAGCGAGTAAATAATATAATAAGCAAGTGAATTACTGAAAAATCAAATAAAATTGACATAAAAAAAATGCCAATCCATGGAATCGAAATTATTTGGTCCAGCGTGCATTGAAATCTAAAAACATAAAAAAAACACAAAATCTAAAAAACTTAAAAGTTTTCAGAATTCCCATCATTTCAAAAGTCAATTTTTTTTGAACAGAAATCTACTTGTATCAGAAAGCAAAAATGTTTATTTACAGAGCTTATGCTTTAAGTTTTTTTTTTGGGCCAATGTAGTGTAATCGATGTTAGAAGAAAAAAATATATATTTTATGAAGATTCGAATCGTTATACAGATATCGACAGCATTATGTTAAGGTGAATTGCTTTATTATGTTTTCAGAAGGTTATATTTATTTATGTATTACTTTGATACAAATGGAATACGTAAGTATTTGTATTTCTCATTAATGTACTTATGCAGAAATATCTTTTAAAAGACAAAACGTCCAACTCGGACAAAATTTTGTCTTATCATTTTGCATTAAACAGGTCTTTTTTATAATTAAGAGCATTAATAATTTACTGCCTTCATTTCGAACATTAAGTTTATCTTACGGAGTAGATCGAGTTTACTTCTTAAAAATCATATTTTATTCGTTAAAAACACAACTTTCATTACGTAAGAATATATATACTTTTAAGTATAAAATCTGATTTTATCCGTTCCTAGTCCAGAAAACGTAGCTGTCAGCTTACATTGAACCAAAAAATATGAAAACTTGGTATGATATCTTTTGGACCTCGCTGGTCTCGAAAAAAATACTTAAAAATGTTCTTGTGCACAGGGTTTGTGAGAAAAAAAGCATTTTAAAGTTTAAAATGCTTATATCTCAAAAACGGAGGTACTTGACGAAAAACGGCTTTCACGAATCGGAACTTCGTGAAAAAATGCATTTGAAATGATTGTTGGTTCGATTTTGGTTAGTGTAAAATTCTGACAAAAACGTGTTGCAAAATATTACTGCGAGATAGCAGACGGCCGATGCAGGCAGGGCTTAGCCAGCAGAGAACTCTTTAACCTAGCATGACGCCTGCTATTGTTGACGCCTGTTTTTTTCGAGATTTTACGTTCATTACAATAATAATCATTTCTGATGCATTTTTCCACGGCCTTTTGAATGGTGCAAGCCGTTTTTCATCACCTACCTTCGTTTTTGAGATATAAGCATTTTACACTTAAAAAAGCTTTTTTCTCCCAGACCCCGGGTACTCGTATGTTTTTAAATATTTTTTTCGTGATCAGCGAGGTTTGCTTAGATTTCTCAACTTTTTGGTCTCTTCTATGTATGTATGTGTATATCTGTGGATACTTATTGTATTTTCATCAATGTGATTTCAACAATCACATTTACTCTTAGATTTTATTGTAAAAATTTAATGTATTTCTAATAATGTCTAATGACGCTACAATTACATGGAGGGCGGAATACGTACCACGTAACCAATGGAGCATGTGACAATAAGAGACCGGTTGAATACGCAAACCTTTCTCTCACTGTAACGGGTAAAAAGGGGTACGCTTACGCGTTACGTGCTCTACGTGCTAACTTTAAATATTCACAAAATAGATTCTGTACCTTCATTCTTATGCATTTGATATAATATGTGAATTTTAGAAAAATTATCGGTACAGTTTTAGAGATATAAAATCGTATCTCTTCAAGCTTACACATAGGCTCTTAACGCTATCGCGAGATATATGCCTTTTAAACCAAAACATAAAATTTTTATTTTTTTTTATTTTTCCAAAAACGATTATGTGATTGTAGTAGTTTATTCAAGTATTTTTTTTAATATGACTTGTATTATAATGCATACTTATACGGAGCTTAGCAAAAAATGTAATTGTACAAAATTTTTCTTTTAAAACATTAGCTTTAAATTTATTCACTAGCTATTTTTCGTTGTATATTAATTGACAGCTAACATGAGTGATAATGAATGATTACATTATAAAAAGTTGTTTCATTCAAATTAAATTTTTGTCAGTTAACTGTAGTGTGATAACCGCCTGAAGGAAGTTGGTGCCAAAATTAATGTGTGTCGGGTTTTGTTAAAGTTGAGCGTGAAAATTTATGTAGTTAAAATTTTGTTATTAAAGTGACACAATAATATGACATTTCGTGACATCGTGTAATTCTTAAAAGTTAATATTTCGTTAAAAAGTAAAATACCAATCCAGATGCCTGTAGTCGTGACATATGTAAATTATAGGCTGACTACGTTGTCATAATGTTTTTACAATAGTTTTCATGTAATTTTCAATACTCTTCGTAAAATTATATAATGCAACTAGTAAGTAAACTAGGGGGGTCCGGGGCCAGGTCCTGTACCCTTCTAGTTCCGAGCACAAGCTGCAGGATTAGAGCACAGTTCCAAGACCAGGCCCCGTACCCCCCTAGTTCCGAGGTCACCCATCAGGCTATACTCGTAGCACCCAGGGGTGTCGGATTACAACCCTGTGCTCATTCAAGCAATGTGCTTGTCCCGCCGCGCCGCGGCCGGTGGGCCCATGAGCTAGAGAAAGAGAGAGAGAGAGAGAGGTGTGCGAGAGAGAGAGAGAGAGAGAGAGTCCTCCTATTACATGCCCGTACACTGTACTTGATTCCAAAGATCGACGAAACTGCAACTCTACCGCTGCGCCAACGGGCCGGTCGTACAATACATATATATGACTTATGCATATAGATATACTTTAACGCGTACGAGACAGCATTATTGCTTAGGAACTATTCTTGTTCTGGTAACCTATCTCCAAGACGGTTGGAGAGCAAATGACGTTAGCAGAGCCTTGCATCAGCCTCTTTCGCTTTACTTCCCACTACCACCACTCATCAGACTGTACTGTACAATAC
>JAPYYV010005118.1:0-17933 GCA_030522625.1 Copidosoma aretas | reverse complement strand
TTTTTACGTGAGCGTGAGAAGGACAGACGACTCATCAAACAGTCGCATGCACAGCATATGCACAGCACGTACTATAGCGAGGGATAGAACTCCCTTAAACGATGATAAAAGCATAAGTCACTTTTTTTGTGGTAATGTCTGCAAGTATGGACTAAAACATGTTAAATAAAATTTTAATAATCACGATTAAAAGACGCATAGTAAAAAATGCACTCAGGCCCTGACTTATCCATTTATGTTATTAAAAAGTTTAATGTTAAATCGAATATTTTGTAAATTTTCGTTTTTCATGAGTTTTCTAACCTTAAAATTATTTTTTTAGGTCTTTTCTATAGTTTTTCTGTATTCAAGAACTCATAATCTGCATATTTCGGAAAGAATAAGCACTATGCAGTTATAATTACAAATTTATATGTTGTTAAGGGCATAAACCAAAAAAATTCGATACTTTGATATTTTTTGAGGTTATGTTGGCTTTACACTGATATCGATTAATTATTGTATTTAGTGTTGATATAGACTTCAGTTTTAACTTTTACAAATATTGTCTAGTCGGTTTTTTATTTTGCTATGAGAATAAAACGACAAAAAGTGCATGAATCGCTTTTTTTTGAGGTTCTGTTTGAAAGTATAGACTTAATAACGTCAAGTATTAAAAAAACGATCATTACTAAAATGCACATATTTAAAAACTGACTGCAGTACTTACTAATTTATTTATTTCATTATAAGTTACATCGTTAAATCAACAATTTCTGGAAAAATTCTGTTTCTTTTGAGTTTTCGAACCAAAAAAAAAAAAAAATTCTGTCTTCCCTATGATTTTCCTTTATTCTAGTAATGATCGACTTTATTTTTCAAAAAAAATCATTACATTATCATTCTTCTCGCAAGAGCTATCTATTTTGAAAAAAAAGAACCCCCAAAAAGACGCACTGTGCGTCGTTCGCTTCTCCTGAAATCCAGTACGACTGTACATTCGACGTATAAACAATTTACTACCGTTTAGATGTTCGCTCAAAGCATTTTCGACTACTACGTGCACCCTGGATAGTCCGAATTGTCATTATAGTGGTCTAGCTTTAGATATTATCCTGGAAATATCTTCTTTAAACCTTTTTTGAGAAGATATGCACCATCACAAATAACATAATATGGTAATACTAAATCCGATTTCGAAAAATTCGATGAAGGAGGTAACTTTAAAAATTAATGGATAGGCTGCATACAGAGCTGCTGTGCAAAAGCAGCATTGTGACTATAAAGCCTATAGTTTCCTGCTTATACAAGGACGTACTTATATTCTACGTACTTACATCAACCACTGCTTGCAAAATAATAGAAAAGAAAAGCTTATACTTTTAGTACATGTAGCTACTAATCTGCTAAAAATATAACTAACTATCCTACTTAAAAGCTAAAATTTAGAATGTACGTATTAAAATGTGAACCGCATCTTTAAAAAGTGCCAGGAAAGCTTGGTTCACTATATTTCTAAGTTTAATAGACGTACAAACTGTTTAATCAATAAAAATTCACGATTCATACCGTAATCCAACATGAGTTGCTTTTCCAAAACTATTGGATTGAGATGCGAGTATAACTATTTTTTTTCAACTTTGATTCTATTTTGGACAATATGTGAGCTTATCACGCATCCTTATGTATTCAATTAGTTCATTGAGATGGTTCTTTAATAATGACAATAGACGACAAAATCCTTCACATGTACCTATAAAACTTTAAAAATTTTATTATTTTTCCCTCTTTGTAGTTTTTACAAGACATTATCAATTAGCGTTTTGATGTATGTAAGCCTGGTGTCAAGACATTTTAAGAAAATAGAGTCGTCCTAAAATTCACCAAATACATGACAAAATGAGAAATTAGGAGAAAGATCCAGATTGATTGCGTAAGTCCGTTTGATCTTATGACAAGTGATCCAGAGAAACTCACGAGGAATAATGTATACAATAAAAAATTTTTTCAACGGTTGTGTGCATGTACTGAGTGAAAAACGTAAATATCAAGCTACGATCATTTGGATATGTTTTTTATATTGACTCAACAGATTTTAAACAGTCGTTGATCAAGGTCATTAGAATAGAAAGCCGATTATTAGAAAACATATCACTACTTTAGCACGTAGTGAGTTGAAGCGTAATCACTTCATAGAAATCACGAACCTTCATACTTAAACAGCAAACAGTAGCAATAGCAGAATTCTAGAAATATTATATTTTGGTATATAATCAAATATAAACGGTGTACGTAATTACGTGGTACTTGAGTGAGTACACACATGCATCATCTTACTGTTACTAGAGGGTCTAGTCTACCTCTGCGGCCAATAAAAGCTATTACGGACTTTTCTGGTGTCCTCGCATGGGTTATCTCTATGGCGCAGAGTCTTTTTCGCTGCTCTGTAAACAGCTTTCTTACATGTAACTGTAATAAAAAGTCTATGGATCACATAGATGGATACACAATCTTAAGCTCTTCCAGTTATATTTGAGAGCACTTTCCATAACGCTCCATGTAATTGCAGTCTTAATGCTTGAACTATAGAATCATTAGGCCCTTCAAAGGTTAGTTTACTCACAAACTAACAGTAGAAGCAGCCTTAAGGCATAGGTAGTTGAATCCCCTAGCAATTTTTCTACAAGTGAACTATTGCACCATTATACATGAGGCTTATGAGTTAGTCTAAGGTTCCTTTGAATTTTTAGTTAAATGGTTAAAAAACTATTTTTGTTTTTTGCCCAACAATTTCAACTAAAAAATGCATCACAAGTATCAAGTGCAAGCTGATGTATGTAGACAAGTATAAATTGGTACTTTGAAACTGTGAGTCAATTAACAGTTATGTGACATGAATGTATTAAATGATTTTCGCTTGTAATCACTTTCAGTTTATGGCCAGTTTTTTATTTATTCCTTACTTATTATTTCATTGATACGATTGTCCTTTATTACTTTTAGATTTTGGTTTTGATGAAGCATATAACGAAGCTTATTATGTAATGTAATATGTATGGCGGCTATTGCAATCAAATAAAATATTGAAACTGAATTGGTTTATCCTATCATATTTTACATCAGAGATGGGCAGCTTACAAAATCAAAGATACTTTACTTTATAATGGATCTAATAAGTACATAGGTAAGAGTTGTGCATGCATGTATATTGAAACATGGTCCATGCAATCATTATAACAATCTAATAATTATTTCTATAATTTATTGCCTCAGCCAAATTGAAGGCTAAATTTATCAGACAATGTACAATATACTTCTGCCCTACTTACAGGAAAATAAGATCTGAAAAAGACATAAGATAATTTAATGATATGAATATGTCAAGTAGAATATGTAACCAAAAAACATATTCTAATTTAAAAAGGAGTGCAATGGACATTTGTGAGGGTTTGGCTCCAGAAATTATGTCCATATATTGACAATACAAGCAATTTATTACTATTTATAGTAATACATCTAGTAAAAAAATATGCAAAAAGTTAGCTCGAGGAAAACTTATTCATAAGAATTATATTCAAAATATTGTACAGAATAAATGAGTATGATTTGAAATATGCATAAGCATAATAATTTTTTAAATAAGGATTGAAATGGACATCGCCTAAAATTACACTCAAGTAATCATATTTGCTTAAAAACACGATAAAGAGCCTAGTAAATGTGTATAAAAGAAGGTACATATGAGAGTTATTCTGTAAAATATATAGAAATATTAATAAACATGATTTGGGAGAAAAGTTACTTGTTTGTACAAAAATTTGTTTTTCTGTGCACGTGTACAAGAAAAATTAATAAACGAATTATAACACATGGTTATTCTCCAGTTTTAATTACCCTGCCGCAGTATTGATAAAGTCTATATTATAAAATAAGAACCTTACAAATCTAGGAAATCCAAGTACTAAAGTTCTTTATTACTTAAACCAACTCAAACATAGTCAAAATGAAGAGGCTGTTTTACACCAAACCAAAAATATCAACTCAAAAAACGTTAGAATAAAAGTTCTCGAGGCTTACGTGTAGAAGGAGGACGGCAGCTCAGTGATACAGGCACTACTGGTTACAACGAACGAGCGCAACTGACGGGCTAGCAGCAGTGGGCTGCTAGTATAAAGCGCAGTACATACAGGGAGCGCTATAATTGGTATTCGTACCATATTGTATAACACGTGTTATAGGATAATAAATTCGCCTTGTTAAAAACAACAAATTTCAAATGTGAAGTCAACCAACAGTATAACTTATACTAGTGTTGAATAACTGTACTTTGTAACAGTTTCCATGCCTAGAGTTCCACCAAAAGAATTTTTTAAATAATCTGAAAATTTGTATTTTAGTTTCTAGATTATATAACTAATTTACAAATAGATACGTCCCATTGTCTTTAGTTCCAGGTTTGATTGATAATTTTTTTATTTCCCAATACTCTGAGTATACATGCTGAGAGAGAAAATTCAAATGATTTTAGATTTATAACTTTTACTTCATTTTTTCCATATTTTTTTATACTTACTGACAAATTATTGATTAGTTGATTGTTAATGATCGAGTACTTGCTTTAATCTAAATTTACATTCTCAAACAGTCAATGACTGTTATTTAAGTAAAAGAAATCATTTATATCAGAGAATGTTTTAATATTAATTAATAACAGTTTTAACTAATAGATTACTGAATTTTGGAAGAGTTACAAGATAAATAAAAAACATAAATCGTCAAAGGATAATGCTATTGCTAAGTTCAATAAAACACTGTTTTTGAGAGGGCTCTCTCCAACTGTACTAAATTGATGATAACAGTAAAGTTCTCTTTTGACATACTACAAAAAATTGGACATTTATTTTTCAGAGTAACATAAACGTTTTTTATAGTTTTTTGCAACATTGTTTGAGCCCATATTCTACACAAAATAAATTGTTTTAAATATATGTATCTTATTGGCTATTATTTCATTTTGTACTAAAAGCTTGTTTTACAACCTTGATGATTCTCAATAAAATATCTGAAAAAAATCGTTTTACAGTGCATACATTACAGATTATTAATTGTAAGTAACAAAAAGTGTACATTTAATGCGTAACAGAAATGTAATCTTAATATATTCCAAAAGATACATTACACTTTTATGTATTGCCTATAAGTAATTTATCACTTGCTTACGAACACTATCATGATACATATAGTTTTTTATAGTTTACCATTAAATCTAATTCTATTCTTTCCATTGTTTATTGCAATATATTTTATCCAGCCAAATTTAAAATGTAAGATTTTTTTTTTCATCACTGGTATCTTACACGATTTTCTCATACTCTACACAATATTACTCCTGAAATATTGTAAGAAATTGTTTGCAACGAATAATTAAATGCCGCTTTATATTATTAAAAGAAATAGATGTCGATTAGAAAAACACTGATGAGCTTACTTGCCGTTTTATATTTTATTATTTATTTCTTGCAATTATCAGTTATAAATCGTACGCCTCTATATGTTGACTCTCTGCTTGCATGATCTGACCTTACGCAACAATCCTGCATGTACTCAAGTTTGTCCATCCATTTTATCCGTCTTTCCTTTGCCTAAAATTGGCAAATATAATTACCAATTAAACTATTTGCTTTGAAGTACAAAGCAGCTGAAGTCTGAAATATATAAACCATGTTAATTCTCTATCGAACTTTACTCTGTGCTTTCTCGGCTCTAGATCCGCAGATTTTTTTCTATTTGCTTACTTAATCTGCAAAGACCCATAGCGGGATCTTCTTCCACTAGTTGCAGTGTATTACCTCTAGCTTTTTGATTGTTTTCTGTGAGACCTTATCTTTCTTATTCCCTGACCCATGTACCACAATTCTTTCTCCTCTGCCAAATACATGTTTTCCCGGTTATTTTTTGCATGTCCTACACTTTTCGTCCTGGTATTTGTGTTGATAGCTAGAGCAATTTATACCAACCTACCCTGTATTTTTTTTAACTGTTCCCATCTTTGCCATCCCGATATGTCTACCCTATACAGATAATTATTATAGAGTCCAGTATGTGCAGCAGTGTATTAAGGCTTCCTATATCAGCACTCTTCAGACTGACCTATACCGTATTTACTGCTTTCTTAACCATATTTGCTGTTTTTACCATTTGTTAACCGAGCATGATTTTTGTTGGAAAATAAGATCCAAGATATTTGCATTCATCTACCACCCTAAGCCTTTCATTTCGAAAGTGCCATTTCTTTTCTTTGGATGGTCTGGCTTCTTTTTTAAAGACGATAATTACTGTTTTTTCGTGTAAACCTTCACCTTGTTCTTATCACAACATCCGTCCGAGTTATTCAGCAAATTTTGCAGCCTGTACCTTATAATCTGTTATTATAAATGTATCATCCGCGAACTTAAGGCAAAAAATCTTTACTTCTCCCACGAATGTACCCCTTTTGCTCCTTTTCTTCCAACTTTTCCTGCATTGCCGACATTTACATTTTCTTCTCATAATGTTCTTCTGCTTTCTATATCAAATGCTGTTTGTAAATCAATAAGGCCCTTGTTTAATCCACCCCTTATCTTTTATTTATTATGCTGCTGAGTGTAAAAATATGATCTCTGGTACTTCGATTCTCTCTAAACCATGCCTGGCTTTCTTTAAACTATTATGTGCATCATTTAAAACATCTGCAAGCTATCCAAACCTAAATAATTTCTAATCCTTTTTAAAACTCTGCGAGTATTCCATTCATTCCTGGAGCTTTGTTATTATACATTTTTCTTAGTATCCTGTGCACTTTATTACCTGTATTTTTTGCTTTTTGACTTTCTTTTGAACCATAATTTTCTTCAATGTTACCCTAGTACTCCACTAGATTTATGCTTTCGTGTTTATTTTCCTGAGCGCTTCTGTTTCTTGTGCTTGAAATTTTTTTTACAAGTTTCCTAGCCATTTTTCTTTTCTAATACTTATTGCTTTCTTTTATTTTCTTGTTATAAATCACCCTGTTTTCCTCCAAAACTCTGACATCCCCTTTTTCTCTGATACTCTCTTTTATTTTCATATTTCTCTTTCTCCTTCTTACAATATGGAGCTCTCGTCTCACTATTTTAACCACCTCTTTATTTTATTTCTGTTTTGAACATTACCATTTTTTGAACCTCGCCCACACTTGTTTATACTGCCACGCTCATTTTCTAATTCAAGTACTAGATAAAGAAGGTAGTTGCTACAATCACCTGCAAAAGTATCCACTTAGTCTTAATATCCTCTCGTATCTCCGTCTCTAATACTTAAGCTCGATACGCCAAAAAAAATATGTAGTTTTTAGCCCTCTTTATTCACTGATGAATCAAAGAATTTTTTCTTAATTCTCACTCGCATCCGCAGTTAACCAGCCATCCTATGATTCTCGCATTTAAATCACCAATAATAATCACTGATTTCCCTTGATCTATGCACCAATCTATAATTCCCTAAAGTATATCAAGCATGATTTATATCTTAGCATTATTATATACTAAAATTTCATAAATTTGTTTACCTTTCCTTAATTTAAAACCTTGTAATCAAACCTTGATCATATTCTTTTATACTGTCGTTAACAACGCTGTTTTTGATACTAATTACCACGCCCCTTTAGCTCTACCATTTTTTCTTCTCCTCAGCCACCGCACCGCTTCTTAGAACTAATCATATTTTGTGTTGCGTTCATTCTTCTACTCGTTTTTATTGCATATTTCTATTCATGTTTTCTGTAATAATATCACATCAAAATTATGAGGATAATGTTTTTCCTCTTTGGTTTTTTAATACATGCTAGATTCCACGAAAATAATTTTATGCCCTCTGTCTCCTAAGTGAAAACTACTTTCCTGCTTTCGAAAAAACATGCTTTTAACTCTTTTATTTTGGTGAATTTGTTACCCTTTAATACATCCCACGCCCACCATTGATCATCAATCGAAAGCTTAAGGTACCTCTTACATGTATTTAGCCCCGCCTTTTTCTCTTTCACAAACCTTTTTTTTGCTCGGATACCATTGCGATTCTGCGTCTATATATGGCTCCTTTCTGTTAGTGCAACGTATTGTACTTTACTTTGTTGTCTACATAGGCCATGCATAGCTTTGACTTAAGTTTGCATCTAATTTTTAGAATTATCACTTATAAAATTACCGGTCTGCGTACCTTTGTGATAACTTGACTGATCATTTTGATTTAGACTCTCAAGTGAGCCACTGTTGGGAACCTTAGTTTTGGTCAATGCATAAATCTTGGACGAGACTTTTTGTCTTATAACACAAGGTATAAACAATTGTATTGCTTTATCATCCTTCTGTTCTTTGCAATTTTTGGTAACTGTACTATTGTGATTTGTTTTGTAATGTAGGCACCAAGGGACGGGACCCTCACAAGCTCCATCTTTATGTTTACAATTTGCCTCCCACTTACAAAACTTGCTGTTTTGACCATATCTGGAACACTTAAAGTATTGGGGGGGGGGGTGGATTGCAAATATGAAGTTTAACACATGGCAAGAGTCCAAAGATAACAATTTTGTCAGGTGATTCTTGGCCTTTGGTAGATAGCAAAATGTATTCACAGAGAAGCGACAAGCCATCATCATTGTTGGGATACCTGCTACTTCTGTTAAGCCTTTTGAAGTAGCACTTTTTATGAGTTGATTCTACATTTTCAAGAATAAATGATTCTGAAAAATCAGCTAAGACTTTTTTGATCAAGCCTTTTCTCTCTTGTCTTAACACAGAAATACAAATTTCCAAATCTTAAGCAGCAAGATATTTATGTTTCAAAATCTTGTTTTTTGGTTACTGTCCTTGAATATTACTTTAACTTGACGATTATCTCATTTGACTATGTCTTTCCAACTGTATTTCTTGTACATTAGGCTACAAACTTTGAAATCATTCAGGTGTAAGTTACCTTGATGTCGGCTGGTATATCTCCCTAATACGTTTGGGCACAATAACTTGAGACTTGCAATATATTGCTAAGATTAATTACCTTAGCAATTTGGGTACTATGTTTGCTCTGGTCCCTTTATTCCGCACCTTTTAATGCTGTCGGTCTTTTCCTACTTATTGCTCCTTTACCATCCCAATAGACAGTATCCCGTCTACCAGTAAGTTTGAAAGAGCTGTCTTTAATGTCCATAACTTCGTTCTTATCTTGTTTGTGATGAGTCATTTTCGAACCACAACACCACCCGCCAATCGGGGGTAAAAGCCACATAAAAACCTTAGTGATGAGGTTAGAAGAGGCTTATGTACCCCGCAACACAATAAAAAAAAAATGTTGCAGAGAAAATTAGAGGATACTGTATCACCATCGCCCACAGAGTACAAAGTATGCTCTTATAGATATCGGGGGACAAATTTGTCTTAGTAAATTCGGATACAGAAGTTGCCGGAAAATAAACATGCTTTCTCTTCGCTGGCTCAAGCAGTCCTTTCATGTCTTTCCTGTGTCGTTGTCTGTCTTGCTTCTATGGGGAACTTCTTCTCCGTACCAGATTCAACTGTTGTTGTTACCAGCGCTTGCTCCTTTTCCGTAGCTGGCTGTTGTACCTTTGGGACCGAGTCAACCTTTCTTATCTTGGACATCTCTGTCGTCAGTTTTGTTTTATTCTGCTACCATTTTTGTTTGACTGTTGTTTTCTGTTGCAGCCCTCCATGCCCGTAGTGATATTTTTCCGGCTCATATCCCTCTTCCTCCTCTGGAACTACTATTTCTTCTATCATGGCCATCTTTCTATTTCTCTTCACCACTTAACACTCTCTTTCTTTTCCTTCTAGGATTATTCTCCTCAGTTGCCTGCACTATATTCCTATCGTCTGGTTAACGTTACCCCTCTACGCTCTCTGGTGTTACTGGAAACAGCTTTTTCCTGGCCGATGCATGTGCTTCAAGGTATTTCTAAATCTTTTTGACTCAGGCTCAAACAGCTCTGTTGCTGCTTTTTTTTAATTCTCTCGGCCTACACATTTTTTTATTTTCAATGACCTCTGTTCTGTCTTCTTTGTTTCATCTGCTTTCAGTTGGCTATACTTCTCTCGCTCGTTGTACGCCATAGTATTCCTGGCTCGAGCTATACTCTGGTACGCCATCTATTTTACTTGTCTTTATTTTACAATTTTTCGTACTTCTACACTTGCTGTCACTATTCTGTTTCGCAAGCTGCGACAATTTCACATTTAATCACAGTTTTTTCCTATTTAAGCCTTCGGTGAATGTGAAAGACTTGATTCAACGCAGACCCTGTGACCTAACTTCAGATCGTCAAAGCGTCCCGATTCAATCTACATGTTTCACAATTTATGTATTATTTACTTGAACATCATTAAAATTCTCGTGATAAAACAAAAAATGTCTTAATAAATCGTAAAATGGAAAGAAATTATCAAAAAATTAAGCAAGTAAAATCAGAATTTTCATAATTTTGTCTCTGGATTACGAACTTTTTTAAATGTTTGTTTCAAGAGAATATTCAGAAGTAAGGCTTTAAATTATAAAGTAAGAATTCTATTATTATACGAAATCACTATGATAAATCTGGAATAATTTGAATTAACAAATTATTATAATAGTTTAAATTGAAAGTAGTTGGAGGGAAATATTGATACTACTAATTAGTTATTATTAATGAGTTAACGCTTTTCACGCGCCGACCCTCGTGGCTTTATAAAGACTTTCAGTTAAGAACTGTATTTTTTCAAAAATTTTCCAATAATTATTTATATTTTAATCCTCAATCGTAGAATATAAAATAAAAAGTTTACTGTGATTCCATGTATTTCTTTAACAATCGAGGAACAATTTACATAACCCTGAAATCCATGTATTCAAATCTGTAATGGAAGTTGAAACTTGAGAAATGAATTTTCCCAAAGTTTAAAACTAATATTAAATGTATGCAGATCATTATGCGTCACTGAAAATGCATGATATGGAGTTAAACGTACGCTGCATTTAATGGGTCTATGTCTGGGGTCTACATTAAGTACTTTTTGAAAGTGTAAAATATCATTAATGGTATATTGCTATTATTGTTTCTAATAAGACCGTAAATATTTCATCAATATTTCACTTCAGATCCTTACAATTTTTATCCTATACTATATTTTCTATTTCAAAAGAATTTTCCAACTTATTTTGAATAAAAATACGCTAAGGATTGTGACATTTAGATAATGCAACATATATGTAGCCCTTTGAAAGATAGTCGCTTAGTAGAGTCAGAAACTAATTCATCATTACTTTAACTATGTGACCTATTAAAAATCATAAAAAATTATAATTTTAAAGAAAACTGTTTGCGATAATACATAGAAGGTACAAAAATATGATTTGCTGGTAATTATAGTTATTCTTGAAATGAGTACCCTTTTTCTAACTTTGTTGCCTATGATAATTTCAGCTTTAATGTTATACTTGAATCATTTAGTTATTTAGAGTCTTGGCCCGTTCCACAATACTTCCAATACATTCATTAATGTCCAGATAACGTGTCAATAGCATTTATTTTTAAATCATTTTTGTAACATTTAGGGTCTTCTTTAAGAGAATTCAGAACATTGGAAAATTTATAAATGTATTTTTATCAGTTTGACCTATTAGCATACAAGATTCATAATGTACACTATCATAAGTCGCACAGAACGTAATTGTTTGCGATCTAACTTTGATACCAAGTAATATTTATTACATTTATACAATTTTACCTACATGACCGCTCGCGAACTTCAGGAAAAATGGTATACTAACTCATAGACATTTATCTATAATTTCTGCCAATTTAAAAATTTTACGCTGTTTAAATCGTCATTGGGGTTACTTAGGCTTGCATAAAAAGAAAAGAATCGCAATACAAATATAAACAGACAAGTAAATAGTAATTAAATATTTATTGAAGAACTATGTCGTATACGTTATACAAGAATTAATTATTATAAAGTTAGTAATGATTTAAGTAAAAAAAATTCAATATAATAAATTATGATGGAAGGATGCAAACATTTTTAATCACAGTAAGAACCCACGTTGAAATATCAAATTTGTCAATCCTTATTGCCCAAACTATTATGTATGAGAAGCAAAAAGAATTGATCCTTGTTCTGAAATAGCAAACTGCAAAACATTGAAAATTTAGACAGATCGTATATATTTTAAATAACGTGTAAACTTTCTAAAGGTTTGTAGGTGAACAAGTCTCCAACTGAAAATAGATAGCCGATACGTCCAGTTAACAACTTTTTTTTCGAAAAAAAAAAATATTATTAATGAAACTTTTCAATGATCCACAGTTAATGATGTGTTGAATAATTAAATAGTGAAATTTATTGACCCAACAAACAGCCGATCTAACACAAAAAGAACGTAGACTTATTTGTACTATTACAAGACGTTCTTTGACTAACCTAACACCTTTCTGCCTGATACATTTTTAATTTATCTGACATTTGTTGTATACGTTCTGTATTAGAAAAAAAAGATACATGTTTAAGGAATACAAAAAAAAAAACCCTTTTTTACATACAGTAAATTTTATTTTTTTAAATCTCGTGATTTTTGGCTTGGAAACTAACTTCATTAACTTTATAACTTTAGTCATGTAAGAGCTGTAAGACTCTGCATGTCTTATTCTAAAGCTTGAAAACAGATCTTTCGCAAAAAAGTTGTTTGGTAAAAAATTATTAACGAATTTATATTGTTATGAACAGTTGAAATGTTTAAATAAATGTTTTTTAATTTCCTCTACCTCCCAGCCAATTTCTAGTGCAACCATCGTATCTTACGTCAAATTTCGTATTAAAACTTATTGCTTTCTCATAGGGAAAGCTTTGTGATGGACGAAAAATCACATTTGGAGAAAACTTTTTATAAAGTGACTAATCGAAATACACTATTTTAGTCAAATGTCTGTATGTATGTGTGTGTATGTGTATAATCAGTTATATCTTAGGAGTCCTTCGTCTGATTTTGATCCAATAACGTGGATTTGTTTTATTTTTGGATACCTATTACTGCTGTAAAATACAATTTTACTTATATTCATCAGTTCTCTCTTTATTTTGATTTAATCAGTTAAAAAAAAATTCTTTAAGAATAGTAGTTTACGTCACGAATTCGCATCTCTCTAGGGCTGTCCCTGAGTCAGAAGGAGCTGGCAAAGCAACGCCTGACGGACCATTTACACCCCTTAGTCGGATGCACACAAGTGGCCAACGCTATTTTTGCTACTTAGGATACACCAGCTTCTCCAAAACGCCCAAAGTAGGAAAATGGGTTCTTTTCCCATTAAACGTTGTTTCAAAATACTTCGTAGCAAAAATCTTAACTATCATAAAAGTTTTTTGTGAAAACGTATTTGATGGATAGAAAAAATTTAGATAAGTTTGTGTGGGGGTGTACACGAGATTATGAATATAATCAGTTATATCGCAGAATTCCTTTGACCGAATTTAGCACATGTCAACTTTTTTTGGTTACTCATTACCACTATGAAATAAAATCCTAATTTTATCGGTTGGTTTTTCTTTACTTAGTTTTTATAGATTTTGGAATATCTTTCTTTTGTAAACAGTATTTTTTTAGATATCAAACGTTGTTTTGTGATATTCTCTGCTATGTAATTTTAAAGAGCAATAAATTAGGAGAAAAAAACCTTTTAAGATTAAAAAGCCGTAGAGTCAACAAGGGTGTGTGTGGGTGTCAGAGTAAGAATAGATATAATCATATATATCTCGCAATTTTGTTGACTACTTTGGACCCAACCAAGCTTACATTTTTGTATTTGTATAGCTATCACTAAAACAAAAAGTTTATTTGATCGGTATTTTCATCTTATTTTAATATTATCGATTATTTGTTATCAATTAGTTAGATATTGAACTTTTTCAAATAATATTTTTTGACCCAAAATATAAAGAATCCTAAAATTTATAAAATAAAAAAAAACTTTTTCAAATATAAAAGAAAGATCACGAGTCTGTACGTGGGTGCTGTTCAGGATTGACTTGCCTTCCATTTAAATCATAAGCTGCTTTAGTTTTAAATAGTGTTTTCCGTTAATTTAAGAACTTTATACTTTCATATATTTGGCCTTTACTTGAGTACCAGTGATTTTCATATATTAAAATTGCAATACATCCTTTCCTTTTTTTAGTATTTCTACCTTTGTATTACTCGCGTCTTTCTAGAATGTAAACAAACTTGCGCCACTGCTCTGCGAAGCAGTATACACACGCAGTGGACATTAAATTACCTTACTAAATAAGTATCACGTATTAATATATATCTTCCTATATAATATAGTTCTATGGCTTTGGGGTGAGAACTAGCTCCCTCTGCTCCCCCCGCTTCCCAAATCATCCCGCTCCCAAACTCCTCCTACTACCCCCAGCTCCCCCCTAGGCGCCCGACTGATTCCCCCCCTACCCTCTCCCTAGCTCTCCCCAAATAAACATGTTTTTCCTGTCGTAATAAATTTAGACAGCACTATTCCTTTTTTATAAGTATACAAATACCTAAGTGAAAAACCAACTTTAATGAAAATTGATTATGTAGCAATTAATAATAATAAATAGAATAACAATATTTATAATTATACAACAAAAATTTATAATTATAAGTATGAAAGCTGTGGAAAGAATTCTACATATTGAAATGAAAAATATTATTTGGACTTTAGGAAGAAAGATTTTATATATATCATTATCGATCTTAAGAAAATCCAAGAATAAGCTATAACACAAGCTTTTTTGCTGACGCATTCAAATACCTATACGCAAAAGACTACTCTTGCAAGTTTTAATGCTTCTCTCGGCATTCTTTATGCTAAGAATAACTTTGCACTATGGCGCATGATAGGGCATATTTTTACAAGAATATATCAATCATTGAAAAAAAAAATGTCTCGGTGAAAATAAAAAAGAGAAAAGACACATAAGAAAACATAATAATGAGAAACTGTTTAATAAATGTACAAATAATTTGGACGATTGATTCGACAAACAAACTTCATAGCTTATAGACTATCACAAATATTATCGAAGCAGGGGCAATACCATAAATCTATTAAATTTACAGAGCAGGGAAGAACTAGAAGTACCTTAACACTGCAGAGCAGTAGCTTTCTAAATGTAACATACAAGATTTAGAAAATTATAATCACTGATAATGTAAAAAAATCGGTAGAGACGTGAAAAGTAATAAAAGAGAGTTAGGCTGCTATCAGAACAAAAAAAAGAACCAGATAACATATCTTTGTACTAAATAATTTATTTGAAAGCAAACTCGAGGAAGTCGTCAATAAATTATATGATGTGTTTGTAGACTTTAAAACAGAATTTGATAACATTAATAGAGAAATATTCTAGGTCATGATAAATTTAAGAGATATAAGTATGAAAATGACGAACATGTTTAAAAGAATCTAAAAATATTTTAAAAAAAAACAGTTAATTACAGCCAGAAGCTAGCAAATTTATTTAAAACTTTAAAAGAAAGAAGGCAAGGGAGCCTGGTACTTTTAAGCTTATTTATCTGAAAAAAGGCGACAAGTGGATCTAAAATAATATCGGATGTGTAACAGTAGGCAAACATCAAATTAACTGTCTAAAATTATTTTATGACATAAAAAAATAAAAAAAAAAAAAAAAAAAAAAAAAAAAAAAAAAAAAAAAAAAAAAAAAAAAAAAAAAAAAAAAAAAAAAAAAAAAAAAAAAAAAAAAAATGTTAATTTTTAGAAATTAAAAAAGGGATAAAAACAGATCTGTTTGAATTTGAATTGGATGCATTGGAAGTTTAAAACTAAGACATCGACCGAGAAATGTGGTTTTCAAAAAAAAAAATTTTCGGCACTACAAAAAACGACAGATCTGGAGCAAAGGACAGTTAAAGCAGTTTTAGGCTTAAGCAAAGGAGATGAAGTAGGAAGTATATAACAAAGATTATATTTCATGGATTAAATAAAAAAAATTATGTTGCACATACGTAGCGGGGACTTGTGTATAAAAGAGGGGACTTCCTGCTACTCGCCCCTTGAGTAAAACTCCCGAATCTCCTTAAACCGCCTGATCTTTTAAAAACCTTACATTTTTTACAAATTTTTTTATCATGTCCTCCTTTATAAAATATTATCTCTGCCTTAATGTGTCGATCATCTGAATTTTTTTCACATTCAACACATTTAACTAATTTTTTTTTACTATGTTCTTTGAAAAATAAAATTTGTCTGAAGTTTGATTTTATACTGTTTGCATCTTTACTACAATATTTTATGAATCAAAATAACATTAACTATGAGTATTACAAAAAATTAAAAAAGGATACCTAAATGAAGAAAAATTTATTTACTCGAATGTTACAAATTATAAGTCTGCAACAAATTTTCTCTAAATTCATTTAGAAATTTTACTATACATCGAGTTGGAGAATTTTTTTTATAATAACCAAACATTGGAATTTACATAGTTAAAATTTCTTAAACAGTAGGAAGTCTCTTTGGTTGATAAAAAAAAATCATAAAATCACTAGAAACTATGAAAGCTTATCACATAGAATGGTGCTATCTGTATAAAATGTGTAAATAGCGTTAAAAAAATGTAAAGAGCATAAATGTATTTAATCAACGCAATTGTTTTACTAATATAAGTACATAGATAATCCTGTATTAATGTTATATAGATGCGATGAAATTTATTCAAAAGCCCGATTATTTTGGATGCGTTCGTTATAGCTTTTATAGTTATTCAATGAGTATTTAAAGTAATGGAAATTTTTAAGAAAAAGCCAGTAAGTTTTCCCAAAAAAAAGGTATTACATTTGTTGTATATAAATGCACTCGGTAATATGGGCTAAGTTGAGGTTGATTATTTGTCATCTAAAATCACAATCCATCACGTCTGCTTATCTGTCCAAAGTCCTAGCCCAAGCAATCGTTTTCCTCAATGTTCTATTATTTTCCAAATAAAAAGTTTTTTTAAAAGAAATATTTTTAAAACAGCATTTAAAAAATGTGTGAGCTTGAGCACCCAACTATGAAGTCATACTTCTTTGGCGGATAATATAGGAAAGTAGAGATAGCTGTTACAAAACAATATTCTAAATAATCCTATTCAATGCATCTGAGGTGGTGCAATTATCGTTGAAATGGGGATACTTACTAATTTGTTGTGTGACGTGGTGTTTTTGGGTCCCCGGAGTGGTGCGGAGAGCACCACGTACTCGCACGCTACTCTGCAACACGAAAAAAAAACGATGCGCGACGAGTCGACTGCTCTGCTCGTCTCCGCTGTCCCCTTGTCCTTGGTTTCTGCACTACCGGGGGGCCCCGTCGCGGGCAAGCGGTCGGGACACAGCTGGCTCCCAAAAGGTAAATACCACAAATAAATACGCTAGCTAAAGAAAACAAATAAACACAAGACACAGGAAGAATCACTTCAAGGAGGCATTAACCGATTTATTAGGCACCACGATCATTTACATGAGATGGGCCTCTAGGTGGTAACCTAGAGCCGGCACTACCCGTCGCTACGCGTCGCGATGACACACACACACGCGCTTGCATGCACGCTCTCTCTCTCACCCGATCGTCCTACCCGCACTAATCTCGCGCTTTCGCTCTCCCTACTGTACCTCGAGCCGGGCCATGGCTTCCGATTTCTCGTGGCACCCGTTGCCCTTGTCCGTGTCTGCGGGCGTCCTGCTCTCTCTCCCTTTCTCCTTGCTGGAACCCTCGCGGACCTGGTCGGGCGGCAGGTAGTCTCCTGCTGGACCAGGAGAAGGCAGCAGGAGGCTTGGGCTGCAGGTGGCGACGAAGAGGGTTGCGGATGGCACGGCTGCTCGGATCGCTGCTGATGCTGTTGAATGGCTGTTGCTCTCGAAGC
>JAPYYV010005117.1:0-15783 GCA_030522625.1 Copidosoma aretas | reverse complement strand
GGGGGGGGGGTAAGCAAGTGGACTCCATACCTGAAAAAATCATAGGCTGCCGCCCCTGCTTGCATTATATCGTATCATACATATTATTATGCATGAGGCATCATGCGCAGTGTGAAGGATCGATTAGATAACGAGAGAACTGTGATGCGCGAGACGCGGTGTGTGTACATGATACGTAGAAGCAAGTAAGCGAGCGTAATGTTTGAGGCGTCTTGCGCAAGTAGATAGACATAAGCCCGAGCGGCGGCAGACAACAGCTGTATCATTAAGATTCGCGGCCCTTGAGAAAATCGACCGAGTTCCCATCATCCGCGTTCGGGTACGCTATTTATCCAGCCATGCAGGTATCTATACAGAGGCGCTCTGCTCTCGCGATTATGTCACGCCGGGAATTCGGGTGATCGCGCGCGCAACACTCGGGCTAGAAGTATGTGCATGGCAAGACGGGAGTAGTACAGGCAAAATAATGGCACACGTGCGCGGGCCCGATGCCGATCGCCCGCGGATCACTCTGACCGATGATTAGAAAGGCACTGCGGGCTCCGCGCTACCGATACTCCGCGGGCCGGAGATCCCGAAGATATTTATGCGGACTTGTATTCGCGCGCTGACGGCGACTGCGGTGCCAGGAAATCTCCGGCGGGATCTCCACAATCCGATCTCCGAAAAGGTACTCGAGGGTATTTACGTACGCGGCGTAGCGCATTATCTTTGAATACCTTCGCGCTCGCGTATACAGAAACGGACAATCGTTGGCTCGGTACGATGAAGCGCTTGGTTTTTGTTTTTTGTTTTTTTAACTCGCTACAAATTTATACATGTAGGAACTGCAGAACATTGATACTTGTCGAAACCGAATTCTTATTAAAATATAGTGAACCGATTCAGCAGAGTAAATATCATACCACGAAAGAAAGCTCAATCTTCTGTATCGCTGTTTATTCCCACTGATTATTAATTTTTATTCAAAACGACTTCAAACATCCCTCGCTCGTTCCAGAATTGGACGAGGAATCGGAGCAACTGGCTGAAAAAGTGCAAATTATTCAGTCACCGTTCCATAAATAGGGAGAGCTCGGAGTGACCACCATAATACAGGTACATGATAGAATGTCCCCCGCGGTAATAGCGCCATTTGTAAAAATGCATGCTGCAACGGGCCAAGGGAGAAATCAAGTTTTCCCTGCAGCTCTACGTACAGCTCGTTTTTTCGCGACACACGCGATATCCGTGTCCCTGCGGCCTTTCACCTCTTCCCCGTATTTTCTTATCCGCCTGCCAATGCTGTATAATATATTCCGCAGTTGTACCTAAATCTCGTCCAAAAGCAGCTTCTAGCTCCGTGACGTCGTTGCATCGCAAATTTTCAATGCTTCAACAATATTATGAAAAATACGCTGCGTAGAATGACTAGGGCGCGCGGTACTCGGTAGCGTGATTTTGGAATTTGCGACATTATTTGCGCGCGGCTTACCGAAAAACCACGCATTTTCTGCCCGCGTAAACAGCTGTGTTGTACTTACTGTTGTTGTATTGTATAAGATACGAAGACGGAGACATCCTGACTCAAGCACAACAGTATAGTGCCTTTGACGACAGGTTGTACGTACAACAAAATAATGTACATTCTTATGGGATACAGCATCATATCAAGAAGTTCAATGTTATCGGAGTTCCAGCGTCCGGTCGGGGCTCCTGGTATCGGGTCCAGCCGGTTAAAGGGTTATTTCGTTTGAACAAAGTGTATTTCTTTTTCAAGCAAGTTGAGACAATTTACGCTCGTCAAATTTGTTTCACTTTAAATATTTGTATCATTCGTACGCATAAAAGGTGCTTTCAGATTCCTATAGTTGTATTATTTTTCATAATACTGTTAAAGCATTGAAAATTCGCGCGGTAGTGAGCTCACGGACCCAGGAAGTGAGAAATCGTTTTTTTTTAGCGTCCCGTCAACGAGCACCTCTATGTATTGGTATATAGTATACAACTTGTGAGATATCTCAACGCTCTTCCCTCGCCCTTCTCGTGCTTTTTGAACAAAGCGTATCTATAACGTTTCGCGCGAAACCGTCTGGCATGAAAAAACAGCGCTCACGGGGAAAATCAGCAATCTCTCTTTACGACACCCCGCGGAAGCGTCCGAGTCAACGAGGCTTGAGTTTTCGCGCCGCGCGTGACGATTCAATTGCGAGCACATACTTGTATGTACATACCCGACTCAGGCACGCGATAAAATAAAAAGCGAATGGACGCGGATTTTGAAAAAGAAACGGCTCCACCGTGTGCTCGAACTGCACGGCCGCGGACGACCCGTTTCCCGAAAATAATGACGAAAAAGAAAGCGCCGCAACGCGCGAGTCTCGGATCCCGAAAGTGAGAGTCCTCTCCGGCGTCGGAGCGTGATGCCCGTCAATTGAATCGCGCCTCGGCAATCACGCGCGGGTCTTTCGCACTTGACGGGCCGATTATGTCAGCCGAGGAAAAGCCGCGTACTCGCTTTGTATACTCGCGCTCCCCGTTAAATACCGCGTACCGCCACCTTTTTGCAATCACGTCCAGCGAGCCGGGGGTATTCGCATCCGAAATCGGCTCTCTCGTCGTCCCCGCGTCACGCGACCCGCGCGAGTGTCGAGTCGCAAGGGGCTTTTTTTCACAACGGCGAGCGGAGAAACGGAAAATTGGAGCGCGGAAGACGCCGTTGTTGTTGCGAGACCCTGTGGTCGCAGCGGAGATTCGCTCGGTCTGCGGGCGCGCGTCGTCGATGTATGATCGGTACATGTATACGGGCTTACCGTACGTCCAGCCGACGAGTTCGTTCGTCCTGAAGTTTTCCGCCCTGAGCCAGTCCTCCAGGGGCCGGAAGTACTCCCTGAGAGCGGATGCGTCCAATCTCGTCTCGCCGGTCGCCTCGACGAGGACGTCCTGCCAGGGCCGCGAGGCCCCCCTTTGCATCAGTCTCCTGAAAAACAAGCGGAGCCCCAAAGTGTGCGGGACCAGTGAGTTTTACGCGGAGCGGTCGGGAGCCCAAGCGTTTCAAAGCTGCTCGTTACCCCCCCCCCCCTCCGTTAACCCGCGTCCTTTGGCTTTGCGCAACGCCAAAGTCCGACCGGCGCTTATTATTACCTCCTCGTCTCCATTCGCTCGCGCGATCCAGCGTATGTATTATGTAAACAACAATCATGAGCGGGGCTCCTTCGACGGGGAAAATCCCATTTTGTATAGTACACGTGTATCCTATACCTATATGAGAAGATTCAGCGCGAGGCTCCGCGGATTATCCCGTGTAATAACAAGCAGTAGAGCAGCCGCGCGAATTTTTTATTCGTCATCCACCGCCTCGTTCGCTCTGGTGAGTTTCCGCGTGGCGGCGCCTCATTAGGGCTGCATCGGAGCCTCGGTGAAAAACGCTCGTCTCGCGCAACAGAGTCGAACGAATCTTCGACGACGCTCCCGCGTGTGTGCGTGTGTACTCTCATTTTGATCGAGCAGACGTGAGAAGCCTAAAGCGAATGAGTGCTACAGCTATGAGTGGTATTCCCTAATACGGGGAAAGCATCTACTTGGGCGTTCTCACATAGGGTGGGCGGTTATGAAAAACGAGAGTCCGTGAGAAGAGCATAGCATATGATACAGGACTTGCATAACGCGCTTTTTGTCCGACGCTCGTCGTCATCCGTTTCGCGCATCTTTTTGCCTCATTGAATTTTACTCGTAATAAGTGCAATATGAATAATCGTAACATCGTTGCTGCCGGCAGTGATGATGATATTACATTCAGCGCTATAATGACGGTGTGGTGTACTTATAGTAAGTGGGATCCATCTCATATATTATTCATCCATTCATTCGCTGTATGCAGTATAATGTATTCTTACGATTAGTAGTGCATCTACCACACGACGTATAACTTATAATGAACCCATAATACCGTGTGTATAATAGATCGCGATCTCGCGGATAGGAGAAATTTCTTGCGCCAACTGCAGGTGCTCCGCGCCATTTTTCGTTAAACTCCGCGTATACGTGTATACGCAAGAAAGCCCTGCAGTACGAGTGTAAACATAAATATCTCGAATCTCGACCGTGCGCGATCGCGAAGAAGGATGTAGATGCAACTGCAGATCGTTGTATACCGAGCGCATACCACTGCTGAATTTTCCGGGAACGTAACAAGTTGGCTCCCCCCCTCCCAGAACGCTAATGGATGGTAAATAAATATGTATACGAGTGAGTAGAGTATACACAAGATTCCCTTTACCCGATAAAATATTAATATGAAGCGGGAGCTGGTCGAGAGTATCGCGCGGATTTGTAATTACTCATTGAACTGTTCGAGCGAGCGGAGAGCTAATTTTTCAAACAATCGGTTTCCGATCTGATGTACCGTATGAATATACAGTACAACGGCTACAGTTTACGAGTGCGTGGCTGGATTAAACTCTTCCAGTTCCTTTTTTTTCACGCGCCCGCGCGATTCAGCAAAATCGCAACACGCTAAGCTATATTTTTGGCCATTTTCTCGTGGGCAAAATTAACGATACGCAAGTACGGCGAAAAGAGGTCACAGAGTAGCAGTCTTGCGAAGCCCCCCCCCCCCCCGCTATACCGTATATCCAAGATCACAAGTGTGTGTATAATAGCGCAGGGGACGACGGAATGAATGAACCGAATCGGCCGCGCGAGCTGTCCACTCGCTTACACCGAGTGCAAATAGTTTGTTCTCGCAACGGGGGCCGGCTGTAATACGTCCGAGCGCACTATAGTGCATTAGGTTCGGGGCGCGCGTGAGAACCGGACGCGCGTCGATCCCCGCGCAAAAAAAGCAGCCCCTACGGCCGCACAGCCATCGGGTATAACGGCCAAAGAACAGCCCGATGCGGATTTTTCCATGCATAGTGCGCGTTATTTATCGGGCCCGCGATTTCCGGTCCCCGCGCGCGATACACGAAGTCAGCTCCCGTCGCCGCGTGCGTAATACAGTGAATGCACGATGGCGCAATAATAGTATAACAGCCGAGTCGGTCCCGCGCGCGGATGCTGGACACGCGTGCGCCGTACGGCGGCCGATTATCGAAGGAGCCGCGATCACTCGCTTGCCGATCCGCGTTGCGCGGGGTCTTGGGCACTGCGCGCGTATTTTATCGGCCGCTCGGCTTATTCGTCAGCCGCTAATTGCCGCCGGGACGGTGTACGGTGTCGGCTTTAGAGCCGTTTTCACTTTTACCATACGCTGTGCTTTTTTTTTTCTTCCTTCCACTCTTACCCTTCGCTCTCAAGTACTTATACGTGCAATGTACACAGGGATACACTATACAGCACGCGTCGCGTGGCTGATGGGACAAGGAGATCGCCGGGCCTGATCTCCGGGAGGACAATAAATTGTAATTTGGGCATTTTTTCGCTGTTGCGCAAGCCGAGCGCGTGCGCGTGCGCTTAGGGCCGCTATTTGTCAGTTGCTCGGTTAGCTGTATACAAAGCAGGCGTGCGCGAGTACGTGATTCGTGCACCAACCACGCATTTTCGTTTTCACTTGTAACTCATTGTAACTCGTGCATGGTGCGTGCAGAAAGGAAGTTTTAACAGGACCCGGCTCTGAAAGACAGCGCGCGCATATAGTATACTGTCCGTTTCGTCCCAAACGACTGGCGTAACATACCTGATCTCGTACACAAAGCAGAGCCATCGATTCTATTGCGCACAATATGTGTGCACAACAAAATCGGGCCCACATTTTCCGCGACACGTTTGGATAGGACGCCAACAATAACGAGTTGCCTTGGAAAAAAGTGGAGTAAAATTATGAACAGCACCGATGTGCCGCTGGTCTGTCGCAATAGCCTAGTGGACTCGCGATACCTGCACCCATATCTACACTACATAGGTAAGTAGCAGCGCTGAAAACGGAAGCGTACGTCTCGCGGCTACAGCTTTGGCAAGAACAAAGCTCAAATGTACGCGAAGGCATATGATTATGTCGTTCCCCCGAAGCAGCCGGGAACGTGCCCGTAATTATCCCGTACTCGCGCTGCGCACCGTTAACTCGGAAAATATAGATCGGCGCTGGGTGCGAATCACGGTTACTCGACTCACGCCCTCTGCGCGCGAATCGCGGCGCATTGCGTATGTATGTATACGCCATGTGTACATAATACTCGAGCTTCCAAAGTCCCGACAGCCGTGCCGCGCAGATTTCACTTTTGAAAAATCGCAAATCCCGACGCGCGATTAATAATTACACGCCTCGGTTCCGAACCGCTCGTCCGCGCCAGGATGACGGCCGGGCCGCAGCGCTCGATTCGAGCTTATAAATACTCGCGCTTGTATACACTTAGCAGCTGATCGCACACAACGATATACCGCTGTTGCGAAACTGGCGTAATGACACTGACGGCGTGGCTAGTTCAAAGGGATCAAGTCCATCGGGCACTTTACGCGCGCGTTGCGCAAATCATGGTGATGATGATGATGATGGGCACTGCACTTGCGTATAATACGGCTGTATCAAGCGCACGAGCAAATGTTCGGGGAAAGGACACCGTGGAGCGAGAACGGCCCAAGAGGCGACGGATAGAGGATATTACGGGGAGCCCGGTCGGCCTTGTTTCGCCGGTTAACGAGCTCGCGGCGCGCGGACACGGGCCGCGGGCTCGGCAAAAAGAAAAGGCGAATGAATCGTCCGGGACACCGCATTGTACACACACGCGTGCTGCACGAATACGGGCGGGTATCCTTTTGCTCCTTCCCTTGCAAAACGCCCGTGCTCATACTTTCACGCGGCTTTTTTTAGCGCCATCTCGCCAAGGCTAGCGCTCCCTCGCGGTGTCGATAGCTCCCAAGGTTACACACGTTCGCAGCGAGCCCCCCCCGATGGAAGAGCGTGTATGGTCGATAAGTATACATATATATGCGTATTATATTCGTAATACACCTGTTTTGTATCTAATAACTGTGCCGCTGCGGTCATGGCGCCTTGGCAAAACCAGAGCATCAGCTCCGATGTATAAGTAAGGGTACTATGGTTTTTTTCAATCACAATATTCGCGCGATCGCCACGAAGAGACGGAGACGCGTGAAAGCAGAGTATCATATCTGCAGTGCGATATGGTGCATGTGTACTTACTTGGGCGGGTAGGTATTATTTTCGAAACCTCGAACCACCTACCCATTACATCGACTTACCGCTTAAATTACCATCTCGATAATACGATACTACGAGCACGCGAGACCGTAAAGAAAACCTGAACTTCATTTACCTCCTACTGAACATATAGTATATAGGCACAATAACGCGCGAAACTTGATTTACGGCTCGTTTGGAGGTACATATTATTATTATACACACAACCGTGCTGTGAATACCTGAACGCATTCACGGTATTTCATTGACTGAAATCTATTTTGCGACTCGAGAGAGTATTCAGGTTTCGCAAAACTAAAAAGTCAATCGTCATTAAGCATAAACATACAGCACACGCAAAGCATATTGTGCCATACGAAAGCGAAATTCCTCTGTTAATGTTACTTTAATTGCAATCCGCGGTGTATTATTGTGGCCGCTGCAGGGTTACGCAAAATTTACAATACATATATATTAACGAGCACCTGCAAGGACCGGATCGCAATATTCGAGTCCCACAGTGTAATTTACGAATTTTGATAGCGCAACGTGTATTATGCATATTCGATACCGATAGTGGTCTTTTACAGATTATTGCTATCATACGTGCAGTGTACAATGTATACCGCAGATCCGTATCCATGTAGCATAGATCCAAAAGCAATTAACCTTGGCGAACAAATAATCGTTGCATAAGCATGCGTCTCCGATGCTCTCTCGGCTTTCCACTTTCGAAATAGCAACATGATCATGCATCTTACAATATTTAGTCCTCGTAATACTCAAAGAGCCCGTACTCAATGCCTATAAATCATCGTTGTATTATGCTCGTACAAAGTAAAACACAACCCACCCATCACCCGCGGAACGGCAGCAGTGGCACAATGGGGCCCATCGGCCGCACAGACGCATTGGGAAATCGAAGCCGGGAATTTCCCAGCGCTTTCCATACACTTCTTACATCCGCCATTGCACGGCTCCTCGTCGTCGTCGTCGTAGTTCCCATCACCGATGCACCTGCACCACCTCGGCCACATGCATATGTATATTATAATATACCTACAAGATCTCAAGCTCGCGCGGCGTAATGTGTACCATCATGCACACCCGTGGGTGCATGCAACGCGCGTTGTTATTAACGCAATAATTTTTGCCCCGCGCGATCGGCCCGCCGACAAGTACGAATTACCGAAACCGGACGGAGGATGTTCCTGCCTGTGCTGCATGTACATGCCTCGGGAGCTGAAAATTACAAATTTCACCGGCCGATGGTAAAATTAAAACTCGCGAAAAATGGGGGCTTCCCGTGCGCGGGCTCGTTCGGGAGAGCGGGGGAAAAGAAGAAAAAGACAAGGCGCGGACGATCGGACCTGCGCGTCCCTCCCGCTGTCCTCCGGTTCGATCCGCGGATACACGCTCGCTCCTCTCGAAAGGCGCAAATTGGTCGGCCGATTTTCGTTCTCTCTTTTCTTTTTCCGTCGCACGCGCATCACCCACCCGCTGGGAGGGACATCGCGCCGATGCGCGCGCGAACGCTGCTCGCCTTTTACGCAAGGGAATTCAATTAGCCGCCCGTCTCGCCCCCACTCCGTCATACGTACAGAGCGCTCTCCGCGGGCGTTGCGCGATGCGGTGCACGGTGATGTATTTGTATCAGGACGGGGACATAGCGGGCGGGATATTAAAAACTCTTCCGCGGAGCAGAATGAAAAGTAAAGTGGTACCGTGAGCCATCGCCGAGCGTAAGTTGTATACCAAAGGTATAATAAGTCATAATATACGGATACAGCGTCTCGAGTGATAAAATTGCGCACGGAGCTGCTCCGCGTGTACACACGATATTGTGCAGGTGCACATTATTCACTTTGCAATGAAAAAAAGCACACTCGCGAAGGACGTCGAAGAGAGCGCGAAGAAACAAAAAAAAAAAAAAGTATATCAATCGAATGAAAAGGTTTCGCGTGCGGCGAGAGAGCTCCATTACGAGTCGTTATCGCGTCCCGGCGCGGTGTACAACGGGCCCCGGGGGACATGGATTTCAATGCGAGTAATAGTATGGTGTGCATGCATGAGCAACGTTGACTCGAGAGAGGCGTATGATGTAACAAACCTCCGCGCATATACAATACACATCGCGTGGAACAAAGATCCGGCGGCCAAAGCTCGTTGGGCCGAACGAGAGCGCGGTTCGAGTGTGGAGTTTCCCGCGGACCGAGCCGCTGTGCGCAATATTATAACACGGTCCCGCGCTATTCGGCTTTTCGCTGTCACTCGCGTGTCGCGCCAAACGCAAAAGCGCTGCAGCTCGGGGGAGAGAGTAGAGAGAGAGCTTTCCGTTACTCGGTCGCGCGGCGCAGAGTCGTTTATCCGCGCGCCCGCCGGTTCCGCGACGTAAGAGCGGGCCTTTTGCTTTCGTCCGTGGTATGCGCGCCCATTGCCAGGGGCGCCCCCCCGGCCCGGAGATTTATTCGCGCGGCGCGGGTCTGCTGTTTGCTGTTGCTGTTCCGAGGCTGTGTATGTATGTAATATATGTACGAGAGCAAGGCTCGTCGAACGAAATTTATGCGTGCATGTCCGGGGGTCCCTGTTCCCTGGTTTTTCCCCCCCCCCCCCCCTGTCGATTTTCGGCCCGTGTACTCTGTAGACAACGCGGGGATCATCGAATCGGATGCCGTGGAGTTGCGGGTATCGTTTTACCGTACAAAGTATAGCCTGAATAGATGATCGATCGAGCGCGAATTCCATTATATACGTTACTGCTTGCCGATCGTGTATTTTCATCTAGAACTTTGATCGCGCCACTGCAATGATACCAGTGCGCAGTGTAGCTGCACAGCTGTGCAGAATCCATACGTGATGGATGGTGAGGGAAATCGATGTGTTTCCTAATTATAATATGTACAGCATATCTGTACGCAATAATAATAATAACAATAATGCCACCACGTTCCGCAACGGTCTATTAATACAGGGCGGTGCATGTATAACGGGACTTTACGCGATCGCTGCATGGAACTCATGCGCTCCGATTAGGACATTGCTGCACTTATCATATTATACGCGCATGCGCGCCCCCCGCAAGTAGATGTTTACCCATTCCCGCGTGCGACTTATTGACGGACGTATCGCTCATGTATATACTCAATTGCATCAAGAGCGGGAGATACGAATTTCACTCGCTCCAATCGAATCATATACAGTTGTAAGGTCTGTGTACGATACAACGCGCGTAAGATCGGCTCTGAGGTATATGTGTCGTTTTAGTCGTGAGCTTGGCATTTTTTTTACCCCCTTGCGCAATAGTTTCGAAACTTCAGTAACGCGAGGTATATTCATCGGGCGCAGGTGATGCGTTGGTGCAACGCGATCGACAATAACTCTGATCCATCGCATCGCGCAAAATCATCCGAAGCCGCGACGAGGTAACGAGGAATATCTATTTGTTTATTTTTAAAGGAGAGAACACGCGGCGCAAGTGCAAGTTGAATCGTCTCGTATACTCATACGGCTGTTTCTGTACCCCGGTATAATCCCGGAAAGAGCGACGCCGTGGAAACTCGAGTGAGAAAACAGCTGCACCAAAACTGCACGTATATATGCATACTTAGATACAGAGCTGGCAGACACAATGCGGCTGTGGAAAAGCGACCGATGCATACATAACGCTCTGCTGGTACATCATATACAGATATACACGTACCGCATACTTATTATACTTACTTACAGAGAATCAGGAGGAGGATCGAGCGATGTATAATATGCACAAGTATCTCGGTGTCTCTCGTTCCCAACAGCCGCGGCGTTTTTAAGTGCACAACGGGCGCGACTTACGTCACGGGGACTCTCTCGCCGCAGTTCGAGATCCGACGCCGAGATTAAGTTGCAGCAGCGGGGGACGCGCCAGTTATGTTATGCGCACCGCCTATATGTATATATATATATATGTATATATGCCAATGTATAATTAATATATCTGTAGATAGCTATTTATACTTGGCTCCTGCTCCAGCTATGGGAGAGGCCTGGCTTTCGATGATGGGCCGCCCCGATATAACCTATTCGGGGTAGCTGTGTACACCCGGCACTGCGCCAACATATTCCGCGATTCCGCCCGGCCGGCTTGCGCAAGATCGCCTCACTTGCGCCTATATTGCGTATATACATGTATTGGTATGCATATACAATTGCTCGTTTCAATTTTCTCAGCTGCTATACTGATACACGCAAAGGAGACGATTGCCAAAGAATCAGATACGACCTGTTATCAGGCCCATTTCGCGCTCTGTTTACTTCTCGCGACCCCGGATGCATATAATAATATACTTGTGATTATACATTCGATTCGAAGCGCGCGGGTATACAGAGGTATAAGTACAGTGTGCGGTCCCTCGTCGTTGTCGAAAATCGTTAATCGCTCTTCATAAAGGCCATGATACAGCTCCGATCGAAGTACCGAACGCGTCGCTCCGACAATCCCCCCCCCGAGATTCACAGATAACGATCTCGTGTATCGCTCGGCCACGCATGAATTATCATCGTAGAGTTCTTTCCGTGTCTCACCGCGGGGGGGCGCCGAGCGGCAAATCTTGGGAAAAAACGTGTGGCGCGGTGCTGATAAGAGAACGAGCAGAGCCCGAGCAAAGTGAGTTATTGGCGTCCCGAAAACGGAGCGAGTCATTGTATCGCGCGAGTTTCCGCGCCGCCCGAGGGGCCTTGATTTTTTCCATTTTTTCGCGATTCGCGTTATATTGCGCGTGTACTTGCTATTGCCACAGCGTCCGCGTCCGCGTATAGAGCGTGTATGAGTATATAAGTAGAGTACTAAGTTATGCAACGTCCCTTTCGTAATGTAAGACGGTCAAGCTGGCACGCGTACACGTGTAATAGCATAATATAGGTATAACCATGTATGCGCTGGTGCAGGGGCGACGGAAGGAATCTCGGATTTCTTCTTGAAAAAAAAAAAAAAAAGAAAAGAAGAGTAAGAATTAGCAGAGCGAAGAAATTTTTCGCGACGCTCGATAGTAAGCGCGTTACAGAGCGCGAATGAAATCGTCACTTGCTCGGGAGCACTCTGGTATGAATACATGCATGTACAACGCACGGGATGCTGCAACACATCATGATAAACACGTACCCACTCGAGTGTATATAAATTTTTATATGATCGAGGCGCGTAATAATTGTGAGAATGCGACGCAGCGGCAACAACAACAACGAGGGACCGGACATGGCGCACACGCTCATACAGTATTATACACGCACTTGTGTGTAAGTACATACATGTCAGAGGGGGAATCAGAGACAGGCGTCGAGAGCAAAAAGGATATAGCCAGCGAGAAAGAGAGAGAGAGAGAGAGCTAATACGTCAATTCCGAACTTCCGATAGGTAATATCTGCCGCTCGCCTCCGGACAATCAACTCGAGATATATTCATTGTACTTGTACACCGCGGCAAATGGACCCCGCGCGGGCTGCAGTGTACATTAGGTACGTTTAAAGCCGGAGTGCCTGTCTGCCTGTACCACTCCGCAACGTATATTTAGCAGCGAGAAGGGGGTATTGCGTATTATATCTCCGGCATGTACATGATACCCTCCTCGCCCTTCAACGCTATAATTTTATTTTTCCCGCGATCGGCGCGAACGTGTGAATTTTACGCAAGCCGCGCTTTTTCACGGCTGTTTGTATCAATATGATGAGCGATGTACCCCGCGTTAAACTGCGCAGTCTCGGATCACCGGACGATTGAGAAAGAAACGTCACCTATATATTATACTCGTGTAATAAATGCGTCGTATGAACGGAGCGAGAGGCGTACAACAGGCACTCCTTATCAGCTTCCTCGCCCCCGACCGACCGCGAGCGTACTATATATATATATATATATTATATTGTGCATATAAGTCCGAAGATCGAGGCGTGCGTCACTCCGCGGCCTTTCGGTCGTCCTTCGCCGGCCCCGCGACAAGCGTCTCGAAGCAATAAAAGCACGGCCGAGCGATCGAAAATAATTGAAAAAAACAAAAAAAAACCCAAACTCATTGGGGAGATGTGCCTCACCTGCGCGTGTGAGTAGCGAGGCGAGGAACCCTCATATCGCGAGACACGTATGCCCTACCAAATACGATGGGGTTTTTCGTGTCCACTGTATATTGAACGAGCGAATCCAGACTGTGGCGAAACCCTTCATCCAGGGTGTGTACGATGGCTGCAGTGCTTGTATCGCATTGGCCCCGATGGCCGTACTTATAACGCACGCGAGGCTCGAGTGATTCGTAGGATATAATACAGCGTAAAAGACTCGGTCGTTACAGGCGCAGCCGCCAAATTTGACTCCGACGCCTGGCGGGTACTCGGTCCCTGCAGTGTGCCGGGGTAAATTTCATGTACAACAGAGGATCGAGCGACGACGACGAGCCGGAGAGCACGGGTTGCGCAACGCGCCGTGTATATAGGATAACGTGGATGGATTGCCCAACGCCTGGGGAGCTTGATACCTACAGCGTGTCTCCCGTAACCATGTTCTGTCCGTTCGGGTTTGCACGCGCATGAGCGTCCACTGACCGGAAGCACGCGCGGGGGCTTTGGCGCTCTAGGTATGACCTTTGACGCGCGCGATGAGCCGCTCGTCCTATCGAGCTATGAACTCTGCTCCAAATCGGTGTATATTACAATAGACATGATGGACCAGAGATGGTCCAGGGTATTGCGGAATGTAATTTCGATTTCACGCCCGAGAAGAAAATCGCATACGTCCGTATACACTCGGTGCACACGACGAAGATAAAGCCTAAAGTTGTAATTTGGCCGCTCCGGTGCGCGCTTCGCTCGAGCATCCGTCTCGTTGAATAATTGCTGGCTCGGAAAAATCCGGCTGGGACGAGATAATTACACGCGTGTCGTTGCCTGCATCGGTAAACTGTATGCTTGGAAAGTTAATTCTTAATTATACATGTTGTGTACTCGTTTCAATTACGTGTATCGTTGACACTCCTCCTCGACGTGAGAAACGAGTTTAACTTTGACCGTGCGCAAAGCGGGGACAGTTTTCGAGATTTTCAAAATCACTCACCCCAAAATGGCACCAGCCTCCGGACTCCGGTAGAAGTCACACCTGTGCAGCGGCTTGCGCGGGTCGTCGGGCGAGCGTTGGCCGGCCGCCTGGCACAGCGAGCGGTACAGCTGGAACTGCAGCACGCCGGAGACAAAGTTCCTGCGATCGAAAGGTGGAAACGTTAGACGTCGGTTATCTTTTGCCGGAGAGCCGGGCTGAAAGCCGATCCCGAAGATCCGCTTTCGCGCAACGAGCCGAATTAAACGTATCTCCCGTTGCGTGCCAAATCCGGGCCCAGGGGCGGACGGGAGGCATGCGACACTGCACGCACGGCCGATAAAAGCGGCCCGCCCACTTTTCGGCCCGCGTCGTCGGTACACGGCCCAATTATCGCGACTCGCGGATGTTTGCGCGCTCCGCGCGGTGTATAAGGTATACGTTCCGCGCCGGCGAGGCTTAATCTCCCGGCGCACGCGATGGATGAGTGGCATTATAATGCGCGCCCCTGCATTTTTCGTCCCGCCGGTTACGCGACGCGTCCCGCTCCCCCGCGCTTTCGGTGATTCATCACTTTTGGTCGATAAACTTAATTGCGCCCGATTATCGACCATTTTTTTTTGTTTTTTCTTTTCAAAAACCAGCATATTGATTCGCGGAAGGTCGAAGCAATTTATTATCATTTTTTTTCACCCATATTTTCCCACTGGTTGAAAAAAAATTGCCTCCCAACGACTCGCAATGATTCACCATCTTCCGTCGACGCGCTGTATTAACTTCAATTAGTCCGCATATATACGAACTATAGAAAGCCAAAGGACGAACGTGCGACCATCGGCCTTTAAACAGCGATTTCGAAAAGATTTCGCAATCGGCCGCATGCCTATTCAAATATTAACGTGCATGCACAATTATCCGCGGAGTTTCGAAACAGATTTTAAAATCATGGCCGATCGTTCGGCTCGCCGGTGTTGGTAAAACCCTTTGGCGCGATTCTGAATGAAAAAAACAATGGCCCGACACGGAGGGGAAACTCGAACAGTCGGCCGCAACTTCGGCAACCACTTGGCCGAGCATCCCGCATAGTTCGGCCGTGCCAGTTTCGCGGAATGAGCTGAAAAGTGCACCGCTCAACGGGGGCGAGAAAAAAAGAAAACCAGAGGATCGAGGGAATGAATACTCGCGAGTGGGAACAAAGCCAAATAGCCGCCCCTGCTCATCGCTCTGTGGAAGGGAGGGTGCGCACTTTGACAACAGCTAGCCTTTAATTGCTTTATTTTACTAAAAGTTTTTTAAATACGTACAAATAAGTTTGCGTGGGATTCCGCTCGTCCTCTCTGATCATTGGGTAATACATGATACAGTTTTTTTTCTCCTAATACCAACACATTAATCATCTGTATCAATAGGTTTTTGAATTTTAATAGCCATCCCCGAGAAGTCGATTAAAAAAATGTCACAAATGCCATGTATAACGTTTGAACGAAATCGTTCGAAAACACGGCTGTCGCTATATCGGTCCCGAGGTTTTAATTTATGTATCCTCGCGCAACGAGCACCCGATCAACGTTCCTCGGCCGATCCCCCCCCCCCCCCCCCCCCTCGGCCCCGC